>JADRCD010140364.1:0-19580 GCA_019843815.1 Montemys delectorum | reverse complement strand
GTGTGTGTGTGTGTGTGTGTGTGTGTGTGTGTATGTTTTCTCACTATGTAGACCTGGCTGGCTTTGTAATTTACAGGGGATTTCACCTGCCTCTACCTTCTGAGTGCTGAGATGGAAGTCAGGTACTGCTGCATCCAGCCTCCATTTTAAACACTGTTGGAAATTTTGTTCCTAGCTAAAATTGATTTAGGTATTTCTTTAAATGATTTTTTTAAACTCAAATCAGTAGTTTAGGGTTTGGGGGTGATTTTTTTGTGGGAGGGTTGGGTTTTTTGGGTTTTGGTTTAGGGTTTTTCAGCTAGGTTTCTGTAGCCCAGACTAGCCTGAAAGCCATTATATAGACCAAGACAGCTTTGAACTTGTGGCAATTCTCTTGCCTCTACCTTCAGGATACTGGAATTTTGATTTTTTTTTTTAATTTTTTTTTTCGAGACAGGGTTTCTCTGTATAGCCCTGGCTGTCCTGGAACTCAGACTGTAGCCCAGGCTGGCCTCGAACTCAGAAATCCTCCTGCCTCTGCCTCCTAAGTGCTGGGATTAAAGGTGTGCGCCACAACTGCCCAGCTTTGAATTTGTTTTTAACTAATTTAAATGAGTGAAATCTCCTTATAGCAATGTAGCTATTAGAGATGATAAGGGCTCTATAGAACTGTCTTAAGGCATGTATTTACATGGTATATATATATAACCTAGTCAGCTTGAATATACATAAGTGATCTGTTTCAGATATTACCCATCTCTTGGTTTTTGGAGAGAATATGTTTAGAAGTAGACAAGTTCTTTAGAAGTAACGTTTGAAGTAGATCTTAGGGAGTGTACGTCTTTTGCTAGGTAGTTTAAGAATTGTAGGTCAGGGACCCAACCACCAATCAAGGATTATACAGGGTGGGATTGAATGTACTGGCAGCAGGTATATAGTAGAGGATTGCAAATTCAATCATCAATAGGAGTAAAGGGCCTCAGCCTTGTGAAGGTTTTGTGCCCCAGTGTAGGGGAATGCCAGGGCCAATAAGTGGGAGAGGGTGGGGTGACAGGCATGGGGAAGGGGGAGGCAAAAGGGTTTTGTTCTTGTTTTTGTTTGTTTGTTTGTTTGTTTTGGGGGGGAACCTGGGAAAGGGAAAATGTACATGTAAATAAAATACCTAATTAAAAAAAAAAAGAAAACAGCCTTGTTTCCTACAGAGCTTTGGGAGGTAAGAATTTAAAGATTGTAAAATGATTTTCACATTAAAATGAAACAAAGTTGACAAACTCAAAAAAAAAAAAAAAAAGAATTGTAGGTCTTCTGCCGGGCAGTGGTGGCACACGCCTTTAATCCCAGCACTTGGGAGGCAGAGGCAGGGGGATTTCTGAGTTCGAGTCCAGCCTGGTCTACAGAGTGAGTTCCAGGACAGACAGGGATATAGAGAGAAACCCTGTCACAAAAACAAAAAAAGAACTGTAGGTCTTAACAAGGAAAATTTAAGGCTAGTAAGATAGCTTAGCAGTTGAAGTGTTTGCTGTGCACACATGAGAACTAGGTTCATTCATTTCTCTAGCAACCATAAAAAAATCAGGTGTGGCAGAGTAGGATTTTGCCATTTATTAGTAAGAGTGTTTTAGTTGGTTTGTCTATGCCAACTACTTGTATGCTGTACTCATAGAGGCCAAGAGAGGGCATCAGAACTCTTGGAACTATAGTTACAAATAGTTGTGAACTGCCATGTGAGTTCTGGGAATTGAACCCAGGTCTTCTGCAAGAACAGCCAGTGCTCTTAATCACTGAGCCATCTCTCCAGCCCCATGTATAGGCTTGTGGTCCCGCTCTGGGAGGTGGAGACAGGATGCCCTGGGACTCACTGATCAACCAGTCTAACCAGATGATGGTTCCAAATCCAATGAGCAACCCTGTCTCAGAATTAAAAAAAAAAAATCTCCGGTGTCTACATACCTATGTGTGGGTCTGTGTCCCTGCAGTTACGAGTACACCACATATACAGTTACATAGAAAAAAACACATGAATTTAAGAAACATGCATTCATATTTAGAAAATATTAAGTAATCATTCATGTTAGTGTGCAACAGTGATAATTTTTCCTGTTTCAGCATGCCAATGAAGATGTGGAAAGGATGTTACTAGGGAACAAGTGTGACATGGACGACAAGAGAGTTGTACCGAAAGGCAAAGGAGAGCAGGTACTTTTGAACAAGGCAGAGCTCCGTGATGGAGACAGGGGTCTGCCTACTGTGACCGAAGTGCTGACGCGCTGAGCAGCCCTGCCAGCTCTTAGGAAAAGTGCTTATGGAAACAGCTTACTGTGGGGGAGGCTTTTCCACTATGTCACTAACATGGGGGAGAAGGCCACATCTGTGCCTGGTATTTGTTAGCTTTATGTAAGCCGTGTAAGAGAAATGTGTCAGCGATTGTTGTTTTAATCTTAGAACTTTAACATGTCAGTTACTAAGATTCTGAAGTTTGTAACTAAAAGACTGAGGCAAGCAGAAATTAGGTATATCGCGCTGATCTTCTAATGTATGGATAGAATACCTGATTTAGGGTATCTCAGATGGACTCTTGAGGTAGGGAAAGGGTTGTTTTTACTACCTACCTCTCTCTTTTTAAGATCTTGACTCCTTAAAATGGTCTGTCACATTCCAATCGAGGCCACTCAGAGTACCATAATTGTTTCCTCTGACATGCTACCACCACAGTTGGCTGCCTCGTTTGGCAGTTGCATAACAATTTTTTGCTTCTATTTTAGATTGCAAGGGAGCATGGTATTAGATTTTTTGAGACTAGTGCAAAAGCAAATATAAACATCGAAAAGGCGTTCCTCACATTAGCTGAAGACATCCTTCGAAAGGTAAGTTCCTTACGCAGCAACATTTCTAAATTATTGTGTCTTTTTGTTGGTGGTAGTAGTAGTTTTTGTTTTACACATACCTTTGGCTGGCCTGAAACTCTTGATTCTCCTGTCCTAGCCTTCCAGATGCTGGGATTGCCCCACCACCCCATTCTTTGTCTCCTTAAATACAATATTTACATAGAAAATCTTCAGTTTTGCTGCTGTTGTTCCTAAAAGATCCTCCAGAATAAAGTAAGGAGCTTGTAGCTAGATGGCTAGAAAATATGTAGCAACCTGAGGTAGGCAATCAGTGGTAGCTGCTGGTATTCACGTCTGGTCTCTGCACTGCACCCCCAACCCCAACTCCTCGTGACTGTTTGAATGTGTAATGTTGGTGACCAAACCTGCAAAATGAAGTGAAATTGGGGCTGAGGGCATAGATCATCGGTTCTCAACTTATAGGTTGTGTCCCCTTTGGGGGTGGGGGGTGGGGATGGGGTTAAAAAACCCTTTCACAGGGGCTGCATATCACATATCCTGTATATCAGACATTTATATTTATAACAGTAGCAAAATTATAGTTATAAAGTAGCAATGAACATAATCTTATGGTTGGGGATCACCACAACATGAGGAACTATATATACTAAATGGTCACAGCATTAGGAAGGTTGAGAATCATTGGAAAGGGAGATTTTTAAAAAATCTCTAACTTCTGTAAACATTTTAAAGTACTGTTTTTGCTTCTTAAGTATTAATTGGGCTGAGAAATCAGGTCAGTGCCAGAGCATTTGGTTAGTATGCCTAAGGTTCTGGGTTCTATTCTAGCTTAGTCTGAATAGTACCATGCCAGCTGGGGATACAATAAGATATGCTTTCTCAGAAAAGAAAGGAAATTATAGCCCTCTATACACGGAAGTGTCATGGAAACCTACTTTGTAAGCTAATCTGTTTCAAAGATGGAAACGACTTTTTGAAGTGAAGCACATTGGCACATACTTTGAATTCCCCCATTGGGATGGTTGAGGCAGAACGGCATACTGAGATCAAGGTTAGCCTGTGTACCATAGGGAGATCCTTTCCTTAGATTCAAAAAACTGCTGAGCACAGTGGTGTATACGGTTAATCCTGGTACTTGGGAGGTAGAAGCATGTGGATCTCTGTGAAAGGCCAACTTGGTCTACATAGTAAGTGCCAGGTCACCCAACCCACATACATAGACCCTGTCTCAAAACAATAAAATAATAATTTCACAAATCTAAAGAATCCCTGGTTTCCTTTTCTGTTGGGTTAGTGCCTCTATTCTAGCTGAGCTGATCTCAGTTAAGTTAGAGAAAGACAGACCGTGAGGGGCCGTGAGTGAACTTGAATCCCACTTATACCCAGGAGCTAGAAGTTCCTAGAGAAAGTGAATTCCTGTTGTGTTTTCTTGGTGTGGGCCCCGTTTGAGCTTGACTTTTTGTGTATTTTCCTTAAAAGCTGTCTAAAGAGCAAAGGCTGTTATCAGGCAAGCTCACAGGTATTTGGGGACCTCATCCTGTTAGTGTAGACTGACCCTGTTCCCTACTGTTTACAGGGACGAGTCTATCTTGAGGCAGCCAGAGTAGGCCAAACAGGAGTCTCACTTCAGGTTTACCAGGCTTTCTGAGCCTTGTTATATTTTCCCTTGTTCTGCCAAAGGCCTTTTAGGTTGTTTCCATGACAGGTTGCATGTTCACTGTGGCCTATTTATGATATTCTAGGATTCATGTTCAGAATGATGTTGGACAAGTGTAGAGTGATACAGAGGAGAAACACACACACCCCCCGCCCCCTTGAGCGTCAAACAGTTAACGTTTTTGGTGTGTCCTAGGTCTCTTGCTCACAGTAACTCATTTTTGTCACCTCCCCTTCCACCTACACATGATAGAGATTTGCCCTTTCTAAAGATTTGGCACAGTGATACAAACCTGTCTGAAAAGGCAAATATCTGAACAGAGAAAGGCCCTTGGGGTCTCTAATGTAAGACATGGCCTAACAATGGCTTTTTGTGAATTATAAATTATAAGTTTTTATTTGGCAGTGGCAGGGTTTGCAGAAGCTCCACAACACACAAACTCAGTCACTGAGATAGTTAACAGGCAGTTAACACGCTGAACTATCTCACCAGCCTTTCAAAACAAAACAAGGCACAGATCTTGCTGTGTAGCCCAGGCTGACCTAGAATTATTCTTCTGTCTTCTTTATTCTGGGATTACGAGCATGTGCTACCACGCCTGGTTTAGTAGTCCTTCTGTTCTAAGAACTCATAGGTCAAAGTCAGGGCAAAGATGTGTTGAGATGCTTTAAGTGTTGTCAGGAGATGTCTGTCACACTTTACAGAGGAGGCCAACTAAAGGACAACCAAAAACAGTTTTCTTTCTTTTTGTTTTATTTTTTTTCTGAGACAAGGTTTCTCTAGGTAGCCCTGGCTGTCCTGGAACTCACTCTATAGACCAGGCTGGCCTCGAACTCAGAAATCCGCCTGCCTCTGCCTCGCAAGTGCCACCTAAAGGCGTAGGCCACCACTGCCTGGCCAAAAAGTTTTCAAATTATGACTTTGCATAGTGACTATAATTGTCACTATAGTTTGTTGTGTAACCTGATATTGCTGCGACTCTTTGCAGTGAGTCTGTTTTCATCCATGCCAGTGTTTTCTCATGGGTTGCTTGCTTCCTTGTGTCGTTGCAGACCCCTGTAAAAGAACCCAACAGTGAAAACGTAGATATCAGCAGTGGAGGAGGCGTGACAGGCTGGAAGAGCAAATGCTGCTGAGCGCTCTCCTGTCCATCTGCTGCCATCCACCATCCGTTTCTCTTCTTGCTGCAAAATAAAACACTCTGTCCATTTTTAACTCTAAACAGATATTTTTGTTCCTCATCTTAACTATTCAGTCCACCTATTTTATTTGTTCTTTCATCTGTGACTGCTTGCGGACTATTATAATTTTCTTCAAAAAAAAAATGTATAGAAAAATCATGTCTGTGACTTCATTTTCAGATGTACTTGCTCACTCAACCCTGCACTTCAGTTGTATTATAGTCCAGTTCTTATCAACATTAAACTATAGCAATCATTTCAACTATTCTGCAAATTGTATAAGAATAAAAGTTAGAATTAACAATTTTATTTTGTACAACAGTGGGATTTTCTGTCATGAATAATGTGCTTGAGTCCCTATAATCTATAGATGTGATAGCAAAGAAACAAAAGCCAGGAAACACTCATTTTCGCCTTGACTCTGTATGTGGGGTTAATTTTGTCCTGTGCCTTATGTGGAAAGGACCTCCTTTGATTTTTCTCTTTGTTTCGGTGGAAGCATGTGCAGGGGACATTTCATCCCGACATAAACCCGTTCGGATGCTTGTGGTTTGCTTGGCTGTATCTTTCAAAGTAGTTAACCGAGGACAAAGGGTAATGCAGAAGTGATATTTGATTTCCAGTCTCATTCCCAGTGGCCTTGATATTTAAACTGATCCCCGCCACCAGGTCCTTGGGCCACTCTGTCCCTGCGTCTCATCTTTCTGCATGCTGCTTTGTTTGCCCCTACTACTCCTGGTATGAGTTATTTAAAGATGAAAGGTTTGTCAAGTTTAACATAAAGCACTGGTTTACCTTGCTAAGTAAACAGAAAGATAAATTCTAACTGCCTATATCAGATGTCAGTTAATCGGTGTCAGCCCCTCATTTACTCTCTTCCCAAACCTGTCCTGCTGTTTGCCTTCTGTTCCCCTCCCCACCCCATCCCACCCCTCCCCCTTCCTGTCTATCCATGGAGTTTATGAAATGGAAGAGTTAATTGCATGCACTAGTGTTTGGAGGGTGTTGTGGCTTGTCTTTCTAATTAGGTGTATATCCTATTCACTTTCCTAGAGTAAACCTCCTAACCTGGATTTGACTAGTCTCCATTATGCCAACTCCTCTGGCAGTCTTTTCTGGTAGCCCAGGAAAGACTGGTTTTAAAAATACTATAAAGAGCAAGGAGGAGTGGGTCTTAGTAGCGTTTGCCAAATGTATTGAGATTTGGCCTCTGAAGAACACTTTTGGTATTAAGTTGTCTTTACTGTTAAGATTTAGAAATACATTATAATATTATTAATTTCAAGTTCTATCTTTACATCCTCTCAGAAAACTTCTGTTACCATGATTTTTTAAAAAAGAAAAAGGACAGCAAAAGGCTTCTCGTGTAAAGCTGAGCTCTTTGGCTCTGTCTGACCCATCCTTCTCTCCCCGTTCTAGTTTGGCTTCATTGCTTCTCATTAGGATAGGGTAGGCAAAGTCCCCTATGCTGCTAGCATCCTAAGATGATACCTTTGTGGGAATAATTGTGAATAGCATGATTCATTTCGAGCAGAGGCTGAGTTTAGGACAGCAGCTACCATTGAGAAGATTTCTGTGACAAGCATTTTAATGACCTCTTGACTCACATAAACAACATAGGGACATGTCTGCTAAAAGAAACCATGAATTTTTCAGATAGTGCCCTAAAGACAATTTTATATGCCTCGCTGATGGTCCTTAGGGTTCTCCTCCCTCACTTGACTCTATCATTGTTTACTAGTAAAGAGCAGCATTGCCAAATAATCCCTGATTTTCCACTATGAAAAATGCAATGTTTAAGCTTTTGAAGTTGTAGGTTAAACCTACTGTTGTTAGATCTTTGCTGTTTGTGTTGCTTCCCTCTATCTGGAATGTGGCAGTCACCTCTTTAAACTTTCTTTAACCCTTACTTAAGGTTTGGAGCTACACACTGGGATTTTGGCTAACAGACTGACAGTTTCGTTGTTTGCATAATTATAATTGGCATCGTACAGAGAAAGGATATGGCTACCTTTGTTAAATCTGCACTTTCTGAATATCAAAAAAAAAAAAAAAAACCAAAAGGGAAATGGAGTATAAATCAATTTTTGTATAATCTGTTTGAAACCTGAGTTTTATTTGCTGACTATTAGGGCTTTGTCCCCTTTCTGTAAGTCTCTTGGGATCCTGTGTAGACGCTGTTCTCATTAAACACCAACAGTTCAGTCCATTCTCTGGTACTAGCTACAAATTCGGTTTCATACTCTACTTAACAATTTAAATAAACTGAAATATTTCTAGATGGTCTACTTCTGTTCATATAAAAACAAACTTGATTTCCAACTGTGTGGTTTGGTTTTCATTTATTTTTGGAGTTGGAGATGGAGGGCTGCTTCTGACAACAGTACAGGAGGGCATCCTGTGAAGCAAGATAAAAAGAGAAAGGCAAATATTTTGTCAGCGTCAGCATGTGGAAGATAGGGGCACTTGGAAGAAACCACAAGGAGCAGAATCATCCTCGTATAGGAAGACCCAAGCCCTCTCCAACTCCCGTGAGTTCAGTGAACCAAAGGCTAAGGGAAAACCATTGGTGGGCCCAGAGCACCCAGGTGGGCTCTCAGTCCCGAAAGATGACACAGCAATGTTTAGACATCGCTGCCCTCTTACTTGAAAAAGTATTTGCAGTCTCATGAACCATTAGTTGGCCTTGTATGAGTATTGGCAAAAAGCATTGCTGTTTGTCTCTGCATGAGAGCGGTATAGAGGTGTTTCATGTTTCTAGGTTACCTGAATGTTTTCAGTGCTGCTCTGCCCTTTCTCCCTGAACCCATGTAACCCTGGTGATGTCTAGGGTTGACAGCCTGTGGTTATCTCTTTGAAATTGGTGTAGGAAAAAAGGATATGGTATCTGTTCGTAAACCCACTGTCTCAGGAAGCAAAAGTGATACCTACCACTTGGAAGATATGGGCAGAAGAATCAGGAATTAAAGGCTAGCTGCCTTTTTATATGAAGTTTAGGGCAGCCTGGACTGCCAGTGTCAAAAAGTAGTTATTAGATATTGGCTCATGCTTTTATATCTTACTGGGGCAGAGGCAGGTGGGTCTCCGAATTTGAGGTCAGCCTGCTCTATATAGCAAGTTTCACGCCTACATGTGAGAAAGACCCTGTCTCAGTAGTTTTTTTCCATAAGCTTATTAACTAGTTTATTCAAGAAGAGCCAGGTAGCTAAGTTGTAGGTAAGTGCTGAGTTACTAGAAGGACGAGTTAAGTAGATAGCTCGGAATTTCCCCAGGAAGTATATACATCAGGTCTTAACATTTGGACTGACAAGACTGTGCAGAGGGATGAGCGTTGTAAAAGAACGTGCTCTTAGCTTTTATGAGAAGACCAACTAGATGGACTGATAGGCAATGGGGATTTACAGTGATGAGAGCAGTCTGAGGAAAGCACATCTAGGCCTGGCATAGTGGCTCACACATGTAATTCCAGGAGCTGGGCTGCTGAGGCAGGAGGTTGGCCTGGGCCTGGTTTCTTAAGACAGGTATAATAACTCCACGCCACTCATTCCCCCCACCCCCACCCCGAACATCTCTCCCCTCCACACAAAGACTCCCACAATATCCAAAACCAAAAAACAAACCTATCTGTGTGGTTTGGATAAGGAATGTGGATGGTATGGGTTGTACAGGTCATCAGGAATTGAGTGGGCCCTGTCTAAGATGGTGGCAAAGGTTGATGGATTGATGGAGCAGAAAAGGGTCTTAATGACCCTGCTTAGGTGTAGGACCCTCCAGTGCCTCTCACCTAGTTTTCTTGGGTTATTGTTGTTTTGTCTAAGTCATCTTGTAGCAGAAAGTAAAGCTGTGGCTTTTCAGGGCTTTTAGTGAGTTTCTGAAGCTACTCCCGGAAACTTGTTAGTGGTAGTAAAAATGGCTCCAAAGGGTGAAGAGCTGTGGCTTGTGCCAGCTTTGTGGGCGGATTCAGGGCATTTGTAACTGACTAGAAGTAGTCCAGTGTGTCTTGTAGAGGAGTGAGGGATGCAAGCAAAAAACACATACTTGATTGGGGGACTGATTGAGGGGTGAGGTTTCTAGCCAAGATCCATAGCTAGCCCATGCTTCCTGCAGCTTGTAATTTGGATGAGCAGTTAACTGTGGAAGGGGAAGTATTGTGACTCAAGGGCTCTCACTACTAAGGGTTGGGGATTCTTGAGCTACCATGTGATAATGTCACCATTGTTTGTGTATCATTCATTTGATACCTGTGAGACAGGAAAGAGCATAGCAGTGACATTTCTATAAGGCCCTGAAATGATGACATTTATAGGGTTATGATGATCTGACTTGCTATAGATAGAATTCTCACTTCATGGGGAAATTGGTATTCTCATTAGATCTGAAAATAGAATAGTCAGTTTGATTAAACATTCCAGTGAGATGGTTTTGGGTTTCATATAACCCACTATGGTCTTGAACTAGGTAGTCATGGATGATCTTGAATTCTGCCTCCTAAGTATAGTGATTATAGGTGTGCAATATAATATCTGATTCTGTAGCATTGGATATAGACCCAAGCTACACACATACACACACACAAGGGAAGCCCCCCAACAGCTGATTTGCACACCACCCCTCTAGTGACTCTTCGAGTACAGGAGTTGAGTGTTAAATCAAGATCACCCATTCACATCAGACATAGATATGCAGGGAGCAGAGCTGATGTTGCTTTGAAAGATGACAAGACTCAGAGACCATCCCATCTGTGCCTCTAGAAGGGCCTGAAGTGTAGCTTTGAAGTCTTGTGTCACCTGGTGAACCACAATCTGGGCCTTGGAGATTTTTATTTTGAGGTTGGTTGGTTGGTTTGTTTTAATGTGTATGGGTGTTTTTCCTGTATGTATATCTGTGCACCGTGTATGTGCAATCCCTGAGGAACCTCTGGGACTAGAGTTTTCAGATGGTAATTCACTACTATGTGAGTATTGGGAATTGAACTCAGGTCCTCTGGAAGAGCAGAGATTGCTCTTAAGTACTGAGCCATCTCTCTGACTCCCTTATTTATTTTTTAAAAACAGTCTCGCAGTGTAGTGCTCGCTGCCTTGAAATCTTCAGAGATCTGCATGGCTCTGTCTACTGAAGGCTAGGATTGAAGGTATGTGCCACCACACCTGGCTGGGCCTGGAAAATGGAAGGCCACCTTGCAGTGGAACTTGGTCTGGTAGCTGAGTAGGGAATGTGTCTTGCAGGAAAGTCTCCTGTAGAGGGGAAAATGGAGGTTTTCACCCACCTCAGCACAACCTCTCAGATGTGCCTAAAGAGCACCTCTGATACTCAGTAAGAGCAACTTTACGGAGTACCTTACATAGGACTCATTTCTGACTTAGACCATAAAATACTCATGTGGAAAGGTACGTGGGTTTTTTTGACATGACAGTTTTTCAGGTGTGGTAGCCCTTATGTAGCTCAGGCTGGCCTTGAACTCGTACCTTTCTGTTTCTGCTTCCTGAGTGTCGGGTTTATAAGTGTATACTAGCATGCCTGACTGTTGTGTCTGATCACTCAGCTTTGAGTCTCCAAATATTAGGTCAGAGCTCTCTCCTGTGTTAGTTACAGTTCTATCGCTGTGAGGAGACACTTAGGACCAAGACAACTTAGAAAGCATACAACTGGGTGTTTGAACAGTTCTGGGAACTCCTGATCTGCAAGCCACTGGGCCTGGCAAGGGCTTTTGAAATTTTAAAGCCGTTGCCTGTCCTCAATGACACCTCCTTTATCAAGGCCACACCTCCTAATCCTTACCAAGCAGTTTCACTAACTGTGGACTGGGCATCCAAACATGAGCCTATGGGGACCATTCTCACTCAGACCACTACATCTCCAGTTCCCACTCTCAAGTTTAACTTTTTCCCCCTCCCTCCCTCCCCCGCCCCTCTAGACAAGGTTTCTCTGTATAGCCCTGGCTGTCCTGGAACTCACTCTGTAGACCAGGCTGGCCTCCAACTCAGAAATCCTCCTGCCTCTGCCTCCCAAGTGCTGGGATTAAAGGTGTGCGCCACCTCAAGTTTAACTCAACCAAGCTCAAAATATAAAAAGAGTTGAAGATAATTCAGTGGTGGAATGCATTTAAAGCCCTGGGTTCAGTCTTTAGCATATGCAAAATGGGAACACAGTAGCAGTGTTTCATATTGTACACAAAATAGAACAATCTCAGCGACCACAGTAGCAAGCCCCGTGGGCCCCACAGGCAGCAAAAATATTCGAGGTTTGGTGAGATGGCTTGGAGAGTGAAGGTGTTTGCTATCAAGCCTGGTGACCTGAGTTTGATCTCCGGGAGGCATGGAGTGGGAAGGGTGAACTGACTCCTTCGAGTTGGTCTCTCACCTCCACGTGAGTGTTGACAACTCATGCATGCACACACACTTAGATACAGTTTTAAAATCGATCTTAAAATATTGTAGGTTGTCAAAGTCCCTCCCAAATCCCAAACACAAGCAGAGCCAAGCCACTGACAGAGCGCTGCATGGTGTCTGCGTGTGTGCAGGAGAATGCAGCGCTTGCAGCTGCCTGAGGAGAGCAGAGGCCTGAACACAGGGCTCGGCACAGTAGAATGAGACACTACATCGAACTGATGCCATTTGAGAGGTGTTTCAGCTCTAAGTCCCCAGCAGGCTTTGGGGTACCTGTCTAAGAATGTTGCAGGCACCACTGCCTTCTGTTTTCTCACGCACTTGTAAATGCCAGTAAAATGGTTGGTTACAGCCTAAAGGCTCTCAGTGGGCTATGGGGGGGGGGGGGTGCAGTTGAGACAGGCTTGCAGGGCATGAAGCAGGTCCTGAGGGCTGGAGCCTCCCACAGGTCTCATAGCTTAGGCAGGAATGAGTCCCTCTGCTTGCAGATGGTGTTTCCGGTTGTGGAGGTCTCTGGAGGGAGCTCCCTGTTAGGGCTTCCAGCATGGGAGGCTACATCTGTTTCCCAAGAACTCCCTGCCAGGAACCTGGGGCCTCTCGGGCATTTTGCTGAAAGCCTCTGGAGAAGGCTTGATTTACTGAGACAAGCTGGCTTCTAATTGGCTGAGTGTGTGTGTATAAGGTGAGACTTAGGGCAAAAGCTGCTGAACCAGGCTTTCCACTGGCCATCAAAAGTAGAAGCGCTACAGCAGAAGCTGGGGGTCAGGGTGGTATTTCTTTGGTGCTGCTACACTGACAGCTGTCAGAGAACCTGACAATGGTCAGGAAGCTCGCATCAGGTGCACCTCACCCCCCCCCCCATATCTACCCTGAGATTATACACATATACCACAACACCTGGTTTCTTGTTGTTTTTATTTTATTAATTTATATGAATCTATGTGTGCGCATGCATGTGGATGCCGATAGAGGCCACAAGAGAGCATCAGACCTGAAGTATCAGATAGATCAGTAACAGGAGGCCGTGAGCCGCCATGTGGGTGCTGGGAACTGAATTCAGGTCCTCTGCAAGAACAAGGGTTCTTACCTCCCAAACCATCTCTTCAGTCCCTGCTTTTAGTTTTGCAGTATAGTACTGGTATCAAAGTTTCATTTTCTGGTTTTCATTTCATGCAAGCTTGGCAAGCACTTTACCAACTGAACTAGTTCTCCACTTCTCCAGCCCCTACAATTAAAAAGAAGAATGTTATTACATTTATTTGTGTGTGTGCATGCTAATAAATACTTTTAAAAATACATATTGTCATTATATTTATTTGTGTGTGTGTGCGCGCGCGCACATGATGTGGAGGTCAGAGGACAACTCCCAGGAGTCAGTTTTCTTCCACCTTGTTGGTTCTGGGGATCAAACTTGGGTTCATCAGGCTGGGTGGAGAAGCTCCTTCACCCACTGAGCCACACCACCAGTTCAGTAGATACTTCTGAGGCCAGGTCTGGGACGATCAAATGTGTAGTCTGGTTCTAAATGCCACAGTACAGGAAATTTGAGGACATAGGAACAGATTAAATTACATCAATCCAAATCCTTCACGGGACCTTTGACCCAGCCTCTCCAGTGACTACGGTTGGACAGAGGAGAGAAAGGTAAGCAAATGAAATTGCAATGTGTTTAGAAAAGAAAACTCAGGAAATGACCACCCCAAAAATGAGGGCAGGGCTGTTGGCTGTTGGAGTGTGGGTCTCCAGAACAGCCAGACTCTGGCATAGATGTTGCTCCCAGGTATTTGCCTTGTATCAGTTTGTCTATATTTTTTTAGTTTTTCCAGAGTCTGGGTCTTGATATATATCTCATGCTAGGTCAGTATGCTAGCACATCTAGTTTACATGTTTGTTTTATATGAGTTGTTATACATGTAATCAGTTATAGCTAGGAATGGTGGTCAATGAGACAGGAGGATGGACACAAGTTAGAGACCAACCTGGTCTACATTGAGTTCTTATTGAGTCAAGGCTACAGAGACCCTGTTTCAAGCAAAACTACCCAAAGTCATCATTAAAGGCTGGGTGTGGGGTGGGGTTATACGGAGAAATCTGACCTCTTGGAACATAGGAACTGGTCTGCTTTGGTCATCGTCACTGTTGATGGCCACAGATGCCAGGCCTCAAGGATTGCTACTGTCCCTCTGAGAGCTATGTGCCTGTTACCAGAGCCCAAGTTCTTCTGAGGACAGAGGCTGTGTGGCTTACATTTCTTTCTTACTGTAGGTTCTGATCCAGAACCCATAGTTATGCTAGCTGATGAAACCCAAATTATGTACCTAGGTGCCAGGGGAATAGGAAAGGGTATGCATCATGACTTCCAAGTAGTGGAATGTGGGTTAGTGATAGAATGGACAGAGTGACAAATGACCTCTGTGCTGGCATTGCTCGAACCTAATTGCATATTAGTCATCTGGACAATGTCTAAAAAAAATCCACCCCCTGGGGGACAGTGAAACGATTGAGCTGATGGCACAAATCTAGTGACTTGTTTGATCCTTGGAAGCCATTTATGGAAGGACAGCTGACTTCTGAAAGTTGTCCTCTGACCTCCACACACTGGCTGGAATGCATGTCACTCATGCGTGGTTGAATGAGGATGGCCCTCTAGGTTCATATATTTGAATATTTGGTCCCCAGCTGGTAGAACTTTTGGGGAAAGGCTATAAGGTGTGGCCTCAGAGAAGGAGGTGTGTTACTGGGGTGCCCTTTGAGGTTTCAAAAGCTCTCACCATTCCCAGTTAACTTTCAACCTCATGCTTGTGGATCGGAGTGGAAGGTCTCATCGACTGCTCCAGGGCCATGCCTGCTTGTCAGCCTGTTGCGGCACTCCCCAGCATCAACTCTTAACACTGAAAACGTAAAGCCCAGATTAAACACTTTCTTTTATAAATTGCCTTAGTTGTTGTTTTTATGATAGCAAGAGAAGTAACTAAGATGCTCCCTAGTAAAGCCCATCTCTGGCAGGTGGTGCAGCTCAGAAGACTGCTTGTCCAGCATGGCTCAGCATGCGTAAGACCCTGGACTCAATCTCCAGACCCCAGAAGCCAAGTCGTGATGGTGAGTGCTGTAATCCCTCCTCAAGATCGTCCTTGGCAACAGAGCCAGTTGAAGGACAGCCCGGGCTGTGTGAAAGTCTCAAGACCAGCCACACAACAAGTGCATGCACGTACATAGCAGGGTTGCACCCAACCCCTCTGAAGCAGAGTGCTGGGCTGAGACTCCAGTGCTAGTAAATTTTTTTTTTTTTTTAAACATCCTTTGTGATTCCCTTAGGCAGCCAAACTCATGAGTTGGCTGTTACACCCTTATCGGTACGTGTATTCTTCAAATTACCTGCCTTGGGACCTCCTGGGAGCTCTCCCATTCTGGAGAATGCAGTTTCTTATTCAATAAACTGTCTATCGCCAGCCAGGGCTGTACAGAGAAACCCTGTCTCGAAAAACCAAACCAAACCAAACCAAAACAAACCAAACCAAAACAAAACAAAACAAAACAATCTTGTCCTTTGTCTATCGCAAAAGGAAAGAAGGAAGAAAGACAGGAAAAGAAGGAGGGAAAGGAAAACAACCTTGGGGCTAGGGATGTAGTACAAGTGTGGGGTGGTGACCTACAAAGTCTCAGTTACAACTAGAACCCACACTTAAAAGCCCAAGTGAACGTGGTGGTTGGTCTGCATTACACGATGCAGTTTCTCCATGGCAGCCTACACTCTACCATCAGACAACAGAAAGCCTGGCTTTCCCCTCTACTTCCCACTGAGGAAAGCGTGTTTGGCCTGCATGTCACCTGATAGCCTTGATTTGAGCCAACTGTGCTTTGTAAGACTTGTGTCCGTAACAGGCTGCTTACAATTCCTGATCTTGCAGGCCATCACTGAGGAGAAGTCGAGGCAGCAATGCCAGCAACCAGTCGCATCGTGTCCACCATCAAGAGCAAAGAGCAATGGGTCTTGCTCTCTGCTTTCTTATTCTCAGCTGGCTTTCTTCTGTCGTAGGTGGTTCCAGGACCCCCGACTAGGGAATGGTGTTACCCACAGTGGGCTAGGTCCACCCACGTCCATCAGTACGGAGGACAACTCCCACAAACATTCCTCATTAAGACACTCTTTCCATGTAGTTCTAGGTTAGTGTCAGATTGACAATAAAACCCAGCACAACTTACATTGTTCTTTTCTTTGTGATAGTTGTCTTATGTAGCCCAGGCTGGCCTTGAACTCTCTGTGTAGCCAAGGGTGACCTTGAATTCCTGTTCCTCCAACTCACGCCTGGCTTTATTTTTAATGTTTTACTTTGAGGTAGTCTTTCTGTGCTGCCCAGATTGGCCTTAGACTTAGACTCATAAGCTCGGGTAATCCTCAGCCTCCTAAATAGCTGAGACTGTAAGCGAGCGAGCGAGCCGCGGCACCCAGCTTGTATTTCTTTTTAAAATCAATTTTAATTATAACTCTAAAAGAACTTTAAAATCCAAGCAACTGTCAGGTCAAACTAACTACTGCCAGTCACTGGATAAATTGACTCCCATAGATCTTTAAGTTCCTTATCTCTAATGGGGCCAGTGAAATTGCTCAGCAGGTAGGGACACTTGATGATCCAAGTTTGATCCCTGGACCTCACAGGTTGGAGGGAAGTAACCGAGTCCTGAAGTTTGTCCTTTGAGCTGGGCATTCTGTTTGCTTATGTATACTCAAGATAATACACATGCAAAGGGCTCAAAAGTTATCTCCAGACTCAAATCTAATATTCTTCCTAATAGAAATATTCTTCAGTTCTGGGGTTTGACAAACAAGATTCATAACACTCTCAACTCTTCTGAATTATCAGGAGCTTGTCACTGTGTGCGTGTGTGTGTGTGTGTGTGTGTGTGTGTGTGTGTGTGTGTGTGTGTGTGTGTGGTGGGTGGGAGAAACAGACTGAAAAAGTAACTATGGAGCCACTATGCCACCTGGTGGCCATTTTGGGAATTGCATGCCCAATTCCCAAAGGCCTTAAACTCCTTGAGGATTTAGGGTGTGTGTACCGACCTGGGCATGCACCACCACCACCCCTATACTAGTAAGTCCGTTTATGCTAACGCAAGAGTAAGGTAGCTAACAGAAGGAGGAAACTAACCTAGGACGTGGGTAGTAAAGAAATACAAAGGAGGGCTGGAGAGATGGCTCAGTGGTTAAGAGCACTGGTTGCTCTTCAGAAGGTCCTGAGTTCAAATCCCAGCAACCACATAGTGGTTGGTGGCTCACAACCATCCATAATGAGATCTGATGCCCTCTTCTGGTGTGTCTGAAGAAGCTATAGTGTACTTAGATGTAATAATAAATAAAATCTTTAAAAAAAAAAAAAAAAAGAAATACAAAGGAAAGCGGGCAAGGTGGTCCACAAAGAAGGTGGGTGAGTACATCTGCACCAAGTCTGACAAACTGAATTCCATCCCTGGGAGTCACATTGTGGAAAATGTAGACATTATGTCTGGTTCTTCCTCCAGCTCCATTCTCCCAGAAATAAGACTCAGATTCAAATTGTACTCACAAATATGTTGGCTGTATAAGCTGGGCTCTTCTCTGGCTAGATCGTAACTTAAAATAACCTAATTATTTTAACCTACAGTCTGCCACATGGCTGGTTACCAGTGCTCAGGTGCCAAGCATCAGGCTTGTCCATCTTCTCGGGCAAATCCTCTGTGCCTGCTCTCTTCCCAGAATTCGTTCTGCCCTCTGGACGTCCCACCTTCTGTTCTACTCTTTTCTATAGGCTATAGGTTTTGTTTTTTTTTAATTGGCAGGTGACGCATCCAAACAAGATATTCTCTCTACTGGGAAGGAGATCTTACACACACAACCCGTGATATGTGTACTCGCACATATAGATGCAGCAAATACATAAATGTAATTTTAAAGGGCTGGGCATGGTGGTACACGCCTTTAATCCCAGCATTCAGGAGGCAGAGGCAGGATGATCTCTGAGTTCAAGGCCAGCCTGGTCTACAGAGTGAGTTCCAGCACAGGCAGGGCTACACAGAGAAACCCTGTCTCGAAACACAGACTCAAAACTGAGTAACTGGAAATAGAAAGGAAAGCAGCCCATGTGCTATGGTCTGAGGTTAAGAGGACGCCCTTTAAGGGTCTTAGATTGTGGGAGTGGACCTCATAAGTAGATTAGAGACCTTACAAAAGGGAAGCAGGCGGAGGGGAACTTTCTCTTGCCAGTCTGCCTTCCACCACAAGAAGTCAGCTAGACATCTTCACTTTGAACTTGGAGTTCCCAGACTCCGAAAGTGAGGGTACATTTCTGTTTTATATAAATTATATTCCCAGTCTGTGGTATTCTGTGACAGCAACATAAAAAAAAAGAGTTGAAGGACTTTTGTCTCATGATTAGAAAGTTACGGCATACACACACACACACACACACACACACACACACACACACACATCATACATACATAATAACCCCCCACAAAGGCAGCCTAGAAGCTTACCTATGCCATGAACGTCTTTATGGCATTTCAGAACTGCAAGAATTAGTTTGGTTGTTGTTTTGTTGGGATTTTTTAGTTTTTTCACACATAACCCCCAGCACCATAAACAAATGCCACTCAAGCATAAGCTCCATACAAGAATGAAAATTTGAATGACTGTGTTTTCTCCAAGGCTACTCATTCAAGTGACCCTGTCAGATGTGAAAATAAAAACCAATGACATGTGCAGAGAAGGACATTTTTCCTCTCCCCGTCCTCCTCAGTAATCTACTCCTGCAGAATGAAAACCTGGACCAAGAAGAAGGAAACCGTAAGATTTGGAAACCAGGGGCCCAGGAGGAGCTGCAGCTGGCTCACCTCAGGAGTGACTTATCAGAGTGGGGCGGGGTGACATGACATCCAGGAAGAAAAGAGAGGGGCCCGGAACATGGCTCGGAGCAAAACACTTGCTACTCAAGAATAAGGACCTGTGCTTAGGGTCTAGCAGCTCTGTGAAAGCCATGAGCACTGGTCAGGTTCAATGAGAGCCCCTGTCTCAAAAAATAAGATGGGGCTTAGCCAAGGCATAGCTCAATGGTAGAGCATTTGTCTAGCATGCTTATGGCTCTATATTCAACCCCCAGTCTTTTTTTTTTAATTGATTAAAATAAAAATATTTAAAATAAAAATTTAAAGATAAGTCCTCCAGAAAGCAATCAAAGAACACACAGTGCTGACCTCTTTCAGGTGTGAGTGTCCTGAGCACACACACAGACACACAATGTACACACAGAACACCAAAGCCGGAAAGGTACGCTGCATAGTTTTGTCAACTTGACACACATTAGTGTGGAGAGAGGGATGCTCAGTTGAGGAACTGCTTTCATCAGATTGGCCTGCAGTGCATTTCCTTGATTAAGGATACCATGGTAGGGCACAGGAGGGTGATGTCACCCTGGGCAGGGGTCCCGGGCTCTGAGAGAGAGAGAGAAAGAGAGAGAGAGAGAGAGAGAGAGAGAGAGAGAGAGAGAGAGAGAGA
>JADRCD010140363.1:0-21337 GCA_019843815.1 Montemys delectorum | reverse complement strand
GGTGGTGGTGGTGGTGGTGGTGGTGGTGGTGGTGGTGGCACATGCCTTTAATCCCAGCACTTGGGAGGCAGAGGCAGGAGGATTTGAGTTCGAGGCCGGCCTGGTCTTCAGAGTGAGTTCCAGGACAGCCAGAGCTATACAGAGAAACCAACCAAACAAACAAAAAAAAAGAAGTGATCAAAACTGAGGGTGACATCAAGAAGAGAGTTTGCCTGACAGCAGAAAGACTTCCTGCAAAATAGCTTCTCAGCCTCCACCTTGCCCACCAGAGCAAAGCAGTTGTGAGCTGTCATGTGGGTGCTGATAACTGAACCCCTGGTCTTTTGGAAGAGCAGTCCATGTTCTAACCACTGAGACATGTCTCCAAGCTCCCTCAGCTGGATTCTAAATGTTTATGCTTTTACCCATAGATTGGCGCTGCTGAAGAAACTCACGGCCCAAGGGCTGAGAATAAGTTACTGTTTAATGCTCAGCCCTAAATAACACATGTAACATCACCACCCCTCTTTCAAGCTCAGGGAACATTGCAGAAGAGGGAGTGGGAAGGATGTAAGAGCTGGAGATGAGGAAGGGTACTGTGAAAGGCTGTCCCTGATCCCTGCAGTCATGCACCCACAGCATCGAGGGTGATCCCGGCACAAGGCCAAGTCAACAAGGTCAGTCAGTAAGAATCCCAAAAGATGCAGGGCAGTGGTGGTGCCCGACTTTAATCCCAGCACTTGGAAGGCAGAGGCAGGTGGGCTTTTGAGTTCCAGGCCAGCCTGGTCTACAGAGTGAGTTCCAGGACAGCCAGGAGCTATACAGAGAAACCTTGTCTTGGGGAAAAAAAAAAAAGAATCACAGTAGACAGCCCTAATTGGACTCAATGGGTCATAAAAAGGGGTGGGGGGTGGAAAGAAGATATGAAGCAAGAAGATGTATTGGGGAACACAGTGGACATGCATTTCCTGTGCTCTTGTAGAAGCACTAGGGAAACCAAGAGTGTTAAACATACAGAAGGGATGTATACCAGTGTGGTTGGAGTACACCATGGCTGGAGAGCATTCAAAGCATTATGGGAGACTCCTTCCTTAGCAGATGTTCTTCTCTGACCTTCTGGGGCATTCTAAGCTCCCATACTTGCCTCTACCAGAGGAATGTCATTTAGCCTCAATTAGATGATAGGACCAGTTCCCTTCATCCTGATGAAATCCACTCACCCAGCACCAGAGATTCCCCATGCTAATGAGGCCAGAGAGAGAAGAAGAAGAAAAAGGGCCTAGATAGCTGTTCCTCTTTTTTTTTCTTTCTTTCTTTTTTTCTTTTTTGAGGCAGGGTTTTATGGTGCAGATCTGGCTATTTTGGAACTCTCTCTGTAGACCAGGCTAGTCTTGAACTCAGAGATCTGCCTGCCCTTGTCTCCTGAGTACTGGGATTAAAGGCACTATTAAATATATCTGGGCTGGCAAGATGGCTCAGAGGGTAAGCGGACTGACTGCTCTTCTGAAGTTCCTGAGTTCGGATCCCAGCAACACATGGTGGCTCACAACCACCGGTAAAGATATCTGATGCCCTCTCTGGTTCTCTGAAGACAGCTACAGTGAATTATGCCGGAGCGAACAGCGTAATCCCAGCAACCACATGATGGCTCACAGCCATCTGTACAGCTATAGTGTACTCATATACATGAAATAAGTAAATCTTAAAAAAAAAAGAAGAAGCTGGGCGGTGGTGGCGCACGCCTTTAATCCCAGCACTTGGGAGGCAGAGGCAGGCGGATTTCTGAGTTCAAGGCTAACCTGGTCTACAGAGTGAGTTCCAGGACAGCCAGGGCTACACAGAGAAACCCTGCCTCGAAAAAAACCAAAAAAAAAAAAAATATATATCCTCTGCTGCACCCAAGAAATACACCATAACATTTGGATAGGCATCACTTTTAAGATTAAAAACAAAAACAAAAACAAAGAGTCAATGAAACAAAGGATTGATTCTTTGAGGAAAAAAAAGTAAGATCAACAAACCCTTGGCCAAATTAACTAAAAGGTGGGAGAAGGTTCAACTTTGAAAAATTAGAGATGGGCTGGAGAGGTAGCTCAAGTGGTTAAGAGCACTGACTGCTCTTCCAGAGATCCTAAATTAAATTCCCAGCAACCATATAGTAGCTTACAACCATCTACAATGGGGTCTGATGCCCTTTTCTGGTGTATTTGAAGAGAGCAATGGTGAATACATAAAATAAAAAAAAATACAAAAAACTTAAAAGATATCCACAGGCTCATAGATCAGTAGGATTAATATGGTAAGAACTAACTCTGTAGACCAGGCTGGCCTCGAACTCAAAAATCTGCCTGCCTCTGCTAAAGGCGTGCACCACTACTGCCCAGCTTCCAGCACAAAACATAACAGAACTTGAAAGGATAATTTTCAGCTTCATGTGGAAACCAAAAAACCAACCAAACAAACCTGGATAGCTAAAACCAATCATGAATGGTAAAAGAACTATGTAGAGAGAATCTTCATTTACTGTGTGGAAGCTTCACCTATCAATAAAAACCCTACTGAGCTGAGGCAGGATTAGAAGGTGGGACCTCTAGGAGAGAGAAGTCTAGGAGAGAGACATAGGCAATTTGCCCCTAACGCTGAAGGAATCAGATTTATGAACCTAAAGAGATGTAACTAATCACATGGCAAGACTTAGAATAGAATAAACAAGATAATTGAATTATGAGCTAGCAGGAACAAGCTAAAGCTTATGGCCTAGACATTTACTCATATATAATAAGTCTCAGGGTCATTATTTTGGGGAACCAAGAGGCCAGGAGGAAAAGCCCACTATTACAGAACTGCTGGACGTTATCACCGTCTCTGATCTCAAACTGTACCTCAGATCTCTAGCAATATGGGCACACGGACACTTTGACCTATGAAATCAAACTGAAGACCCCAAAATAAGTTCTCATGCCTATGGACACCTGATCAAGAAGGCAGAAATACACACTAGAAAAAAGACAGCATCTTCAACAAATAATCAAATTGAATGGCTGTAATGTAATTAGATTCAGACTCATCACTCTACAAAAGCTTCCAACTTCAAATGGACCAATGACCTCAACGGAAGACCAACCAGATACACTGACTCTGAAGGAAGAAAAAGTGGAAAATAGCTTTGAACTCAATGGCACTGGAAAAGACTTCCTGACCAGGACATCAATAGCCCCAGGCACTATGAACAATAGTGTACAAAGAGAAACCCTGTCTTGAAAAACCAAAAAAAAAAAAAATGGGCCCTGTGAAATCGAGAATCTACTGTATATCAAAGAACAACATCAGGCTACAGAATGGGAGAAAAACCTTTTTCCAACTACATATCCGAGAAAGGGCTAATACCCAAAAATATATAAAGGACACAAAAACAAACAAAATAATCCTGGACATGAAGTAAACAAATAATACATAACAAGTAATACATAGGGTACATAGCTGGAGAGATGGCTCAGTAGTTAAGAGCACTGACTGCTCCAACCATCTGTAATGGACATCTGATGCTGTCTTCTGGTGTGTCTTGAAGACAGCAACAATGTACCCATATACATGAAATAAATTAATCTTAAAAAATTGGAGCCAGGCAGTGGTGGCATACTCCTTTAATCCTAGCACTTGGGAGGCAGAGGCAGGCAGATTTGAGTTCAAGGCCAGCCTGGTCTACAGAGTGAGTTCCAGGACAGTCAGGGCTACATAGAGAAACCCTGTCTTGAAAAACAAAACAAAAACAAACAAACAAAAAAAAACAAAAAAAAATTGGGGTATAGCTGGGCAGTGGTAGCTCGCACCTTTAATCTCAGCACTTAGGAGGCAGAGGCAGGCAGATTTCTGAGACCATCCTGGTCTACAGAGTGAGTCCAGGACAGTCAGGGCTACACAGAGAAACATTATCTTGAAAAACAGAAAAAAACAAAACAAAACAAAGCAAAACAAAACAAAATTGGGGTACAAATTTAAACAGAGAATTCTCAAAAGAGGAAACTCAAAATGCTGAAAAACTCTTGAAGTTGTATTAGTCAGGCTTCTATAGAGTCACAGAACTTATGGAATGTCTATATAGGGAGAATTTATTGTAATGACTTACGGTCTGTAGTAAAACTAACCCAAAAATGGTCAGCTGTGAATGGAAGTCCAAGAACCCAGTGGATGCTCAGTCCCACGAGGCTAGTTGTTTCAACTGGTCTTCCAGGCTCCAACAGATGTGGTGGCAAATAACTGGAAGCAGGAGGAAGAAGAACGAATCTTCATTCTCCCAACTTCCTTATATAGGCCTCCAGCAGAAGGTGTGGCCCAGATTAAAGGTGTGTGTCTCCAGGTCAGAATCTGGGAACTGCTTTTCCCCAGGCTGACCTTGAACTCAGAGATCTCCTTTCCTCAATCTCCAGGGATTAAAGACATTTACTACCTTGCCTGGGGCTACATTTTTTGAAACAACTTTTTTTTGGGGGTGGGGGAAGTGTTTTTTTGAGACAGGGTTTCTCTGTACAGCCTTGGCTGTCCTGGAACTCAACTTTGTAGACTAGGCTGGCCTCGAACTCAGAAATCCATCCGCCTGCCTCTGCCTCCCAAGTGCTGGGATTAAAGGCATGCGCCACCATCGCCTGCCCTGGGGCTACGTTTTTTATGCTCCACTGTGCCTCAAGATCCAGGTCGGAAACTGTGCCTCAAGATCCAGGTCGGAAGCATGTGTTTTCTTGCCTTCTGGTGAACACTGCAGTTCTAGATTGTAGTTCATTCCAGACATAGTCAAGTTGACAACCATGTATAGCCATTACAGATGTGCTCAACATGCTTAGTTGGGGGGGGGGGAAACACAAGTCAAAACTACTTTGAGATTTCCTTATACACCAGCCAGAGTGGTCAAGATCAATAAAAACAAACGACAGCTCATACTGGCAAGGTTGTGGGGTAAACTGTACACTCATTCATTGCTGGCAGGAGTGCAATCTTGTACAGTCACTATGGAAATCAGTGTGGTGATCCCTCAGGAAGCTGAGAATAGATCTACCTTAAATCCAGATACATTACTCTGGGACATACACTCAAAGGACTCTATATTTTACTACAGAGACGTTTGCTCATTCATGCTCATTTCTGCTCTATAATAGCCAGAAATTGGAAACAGCGTAAATGTGTCAATGAGTGAGTGGATTTTAAAAATTTTGGTACATTTACACAATGGAATGTTAATCAACCATTAAAAATTAAATTATGGCGGAGCAGTGGTATCGCACCCCTTTGATCCCAGCACTTGGGAAGCAGACGGATTTCTGAGTTTGAGGCCAGCCTGGTCTACAGAGTGAGTTCCAGGACAGCCAGAGCTACATAGAGAAACCCTGTCTCTGAAAAACCAACCAACCAACCAAACAAACAAACAAAAAAGAAATTATGAAATATATAGGTAAACTAGGAAAAAAAAATCATCCTGAGTGTCTTTTCTGAAAGACAAATTCTGTGTGTACTCACTTTTATGTATATGTTAGTATAGAGGCTTGCTTGTATAACTTACACACACACACACACACACACACACACATATATATGTGTATATATACATATATACACATATATGACCAGAGAGGCTAGGGAGATGGTAAGAGATGGGGAGGGGGGAATGAGTATCACTAAAAATGGGAAATAGAAGAGTTATGGATGGACATGGTCAGGTAGTTACTGGAGTGGAAATATCAAACAGGGAGTGAGAGGGAAGAGGGCAGGAAGGGAGAGAATACAGGGAAGGACAGCTAAATTAAGGGCCACTTGAAGGATCATACAGAAATCTAGTAAAGTAGAAGCTTCCTAATATATACATATTTCAGACTGAGCCAGCTTGTCAGAAAGATACAAAGGCAGGCAGATTTCTGGGTTCAAGGTCAGTATAGGACTGAGCAAATTCAGGTCCAGGGGTGGTGAGAGTGGTGATTGCAGAGCTGGATCTCACCCAAGTAGCTTATTGTTTGTGCTTACAAAGGCAGGCAGATTCCTGAGTTCAAGGTCAGTCTGAGACAGAGCCAGTTTAGGTCCCCGCGTGGTGGGAATGGTAATCTCAGGCTGTGATCTGACCCACCTAAATTTATTGTTTGTTCTTACAAGGCAGGAGATCTCTGAGCTTATTTGCTATGTTTAAAAAAAAAAAAAAAAACGTACTTGCTGTCTCTTTCTAAGATCATGGGCCTAAGGTCATAAAATACTGATTTGTGGAATAATCAAAAGGGCACCAGGGTAATGATTGAATTGATATGTAAATAAAAGACTAGGCTTTTGGTCTGCGAGAGCTGAGCTATCTACACAGCTAGAGAGTCAGCTCAAGCAGAACACAGAACTGTCAGTTTATACCCACTATTAACTTCAAGTCTTTCTTTCCCAGCTCCCAAACCCCCCTTCCTCAGGACCGCTCTCTAGTCTGAGGCTGGTCCTTGACATTGCTATGGCCAATGTTATTGGTGGTGCTTCACAAATTGATGGTAAGGCTGAACACCTATACAATTCATTGAACACACGAAGTAGAACTGGTACTTCCCTAAAGCCTTCACCCCTATAGACTAGTTAGTATTCATGGTATGGAAGGCACTCTGTGCACTACCAAAGGTAAACACTAACCCAGCCACAAACCCTTTGAGCTACAAAAGTGGCCTGCCTGCAAAATGTGCTTGTGCGATGGTGGCACAAAGCTTTGGGAGTAGCCTACCAATATCTGATTTGAGTTAAGGCCCACTCCATGAGATGGAACCCATCCTCCACACTGCTTGGGTGACCAAGAACATGAGATTACATAGTTCAGGGACTAGGAAAAAAAACCCAAAGGACTACTGTTTTGTTAAAGGAACATAGCAATAAAAATGACTTCTAACAATGGCTGCTCTACTCATCGATCAGCGCCAACATCAGAGCAGCTTCCTTTTGCAGTAGATGGGAACAAATACAACTGGACAAAGGGTAAGAGTGAGAGACCTTGGAACACTCAGTCCAACTGAATCCATACCCTCAGGGCTTAGGGAACTCTGTGGGAGAGGAGGCAGAAAGAACATAAAAGCCATAGGGGATGGATTACACTGAGGAACCAAGCCTTCTCTGGTGTGTATATGAATTTATAGACTGTGGCAGCATGGGCATGCACAGGGCTTGCATGGGTCTCCAACAGATTGGGTCCTATAGCTAAAAGGAGAAGTAGACACACACACCCATCCCTAACCAAGAAAGAAGATCTCTCCAATTGATAGCCACTTGCAAATGAAAAATTAGTTTTCCTCAAGGGATTATGCCACTCACACCCAAGAAACAAACCACTCTTTTATTTATTTATTTTTTTTTTTGGTTTTTCGTGACAGGGTTTCTCTGTGTAGCCCTGGCTGTCCTGGAACTCACTCTGTAGACCAGGCTGGCCTTGAGCTCAGAAATCTGCCTACCTCTGCCTCCCAAGTGCTGGGATTAAAGGCGTGTGCCACCACCACCTGGCAAAAGAAACAGTGTTTTGTTTTGTTTTTCTGAGACAGGATTTCTCTGTATAGCCCTGGCTGTCCTGGAGCTCACTTTGTAGACCAGGCTGGCCTTGAACTCAGAAATCTGCCTGCCTCTGCCTCCCAAGTGCTGGGATTAAAGGCATGTGCCACCACCACCTGGCAAAAGAAACAGTGTTTTGTTTTGTTTTTCCGAGACAGGGTTTCTCTGTATAGCCCTGGCTGTCCTGGAACATGTACAACTGTAGCCTGCATGTGCAACTGTAGATGGCCAACAGATAGCGAACTTGTCACATAATGTTAAGTCAGGGCATTTAAATAAACTTTACAGGTCCTTTGCATGAATTATACCTGCTGGTTTTGGGTTTTCATGGAATTCCTGTGTGTGAATACACAGGAATTCTCTGTATCTATAAACATTTCTTTTGCTTTTGTTTTGTTTTGTTTTTTCCTCTTTCTCATTTGGTTGTCTTGTCACACTCTGATTTGTTTGATTTTGATTAACCTTATTTTATTTTATTGTTATTTCTTAGATGTATGTTCCTTTTCTAAGGAGAGACTGAAGGGCCCTAGGGGCTTTCGCCAGCCCTACACCCACTAGCCTTGGATCAAGGCTAGGCCAAGTTCCAGCTTCCTGCCTCAGGTCAAGACTAGGCAGAGTTCCATTCTCCACCCACAGGATCATTCCTGAGGGAAAAAAAAATTCTCAGAATGTAGTTACTGATAGTCACCTGACCCTTTGGACGTTTCCAGGTAGAGTTCAAATGTGTATCATACTTGCTAGCCAATAGATTTAAAGGTCAATATGCTTAGCCAATAAGTTTGAACTGTAATCTGTGTCCCTAAAAAGTAGGGCTGGAGAGAAGGCTCAGTGGGTAAGAGCACTGACTGCTCTTTCAAAGGTCCTGAGTCCAAATCCCAGCAACCACATGGTGGCTTACAACCACCATAATGAGATCTGATGCCCTCTTCTGGTGCATCTGAAGACAGTTATAGTGTATTTATTTATTTATTTATTTATTTATTTTTGGTTTTTTGAGACAGGGTTTCTCTGTGTAACCCTGGCTGTCCTGGAACTCCCTCTGTAGACCAGGCTGGCACTGAACTCAGAAATCCTCCTGCCTCTGCCTCCCAAGGGCTGGGATTAAAGGTATGTGCCACCACTGCCTGGCGTACTTATTAATAATAATAAATAAATCTTTGGGCCAGAGTAAGCAGGAACTGGGCAAGCGGGGTCTACCAAAGCGAGTGGGTTTGACCACCAGAGCAAGCAGAGGTCCTAAAAAATCAATTCCCAACAATCAGATGAAGGATCACAATTATCTAAACAGCTACAGTGTATACTCATATACATAAAATAAATAAGGTTGGTGAGATGGCTGAGAGGCAAGAGCACTGACTACTCTTCCAAAGGTCATGAGTTCAAATACCAGCAACCACATGGTGGCTTACAGCCACCCATAGTGAGATCTGATGCCCTCTTCTGGTGCGTCTGAAGACAGCTACAGTGTACCTATTTATAATAATAAATAAATATTTAAAAATAAATAAAATAAATAAATAAATATTTTTTTTAAAAAAGTGTAAAAACTGCTTGTAATAGCCATTTGGAGTCGCCTTCTTGTCACTCATTTCAAGTGACTGATTGAAGGATGACCCTGACGTGCCCTGGAAAATAAACCTCTTGCTTTTGCATTGATCTGCATTTCCATGTCTCACCCAGAGGCTTCTGGAAGTAAGTACCACTGACTGAGGGTCAAGGTCTTACGAGACAGGAAGGGTATTGGTCCTGATGGCAGGGGAGGTGGATATGACCTATAAGTAGAGGAGGGAATGCCATAATCAGAATATATTGGATTAAATAAATCTATTTTCAGTAAAAGAAAAGCAAAACAAAATAAATTCCAGGTCAGGACCTTGGAGGCAGGATTCGATGCAGAGGCCATGAAGGGTGTTGTTTTCTGTCTTACTTCCCATGGCTTGCTCAGCCTGCTTTCTAGCAGAATCCAGGACCACCAGCCCAGGGCTGGCACCACCCACAATGGGCTGAGCTCTCCAACATCAATCTCTAATTAAGAAATTGAGGAGAGGGGGCATTGCAAGCCTTTAATCCCAGGACTAGGGAGACTGAGTTTGAGATTTGAAGACAGCCTAGTGTAAGAAAGAATTCCAGAACCGTTCCTGCCCCCACCCCCAAAACTACACAGAGAAACACCATCTTCAAAAAGCAAAATAAACAAACAAAATTGCCTAGTAAGGCTGCCTGAAGGCTTTTGGTGTCTATTTGGTATACAAACTAACCAGCACGTGGGGGCCATCTTAAATGTTCTTTTGTTTGTTTTTCGAGACAAAGTTTCTCTGTGTAGCCCTGGCTGTCCTGGAACTCACTCTGTAGACCAGGCTGGCCTCGAACTCAGAAATCGTCTGCTTCTCAAGTGCTGGGATTAAAGGCATGTGCCACCACGGCCTGGCAAATGTTCTTTTTTTTTTTTTTTTTAAAAGACAGGGTCTCTTTTCTCTATGTAGCCCTGGATGTCCCAGAACTCTTTGTAGAGCAGTTCAGCTGAACTCTCCTCTGCCTCTCAAGCATTAGGATTAAAGGTGTGAATCACCATGCCTAGTTACCCTTACTTTCTTAAGAGCCATGGATCAAAGAGATCTCAATAGGTCAGGACACATGCTAGCAGAGCTTTTGCTGATGTCTACCCAACTGTAAAACAAAAAGGCAGTGGTGGCGTATGCCTGAGGACAAAAGTCTTTTTTTTTTTTTGGTTTTTCGAGACAGGGTTTCTCTGTGTAGCCCTGGCTGTCCTGGAACTCACTCTGTAGACCAGGCTGGCCTCGAACTCGTAATTCCGCCCGCCTCTGCCTCTCAAATGCTGGGATTAAAGGCGTGCGCCACCACTGCCCAGCCAGAACAAAGGTCTTAAAGCCCACCTCCACAGTGACACACTTCCTCCAACAAGGCAACACCTCCTAATAGTGCCACTCCCTAGACCAAGCATATAGAAACCATCCCAGTCAGGTAAGATCAGGCTGGACGGTCAGCAGGTTTTCTTAGAGATTTTCCAGACCCAGAGCATTAATTGACTGCTACTTCCAGAGTTGCTCTAGAAAAATCAACCCTCCAAGAAAAGCCTTTATATTGACTTCAAGGAAATGACTCACAGTTTCAACAGCCATGAACTTGCATTAAGCTTATTGATGATCATGACTGTGCCAAGACAGTTGTGCCAAACACAGTCTTCTAGAATGACCTTAAAAAATTAAGTTAATGGCAACTTTATGTCTCGTGGAAGCCATTCCTACTTCTGACCTGCCAACAGGAGTTGATCCTGGCTGCTTGTGCCTCTGTCTCATCCAGGAAACTTGGCTAGAAATTACTCGTGTCTGTGCATATTCTATTGCCTCCTGCTCGTACTGTTCATTCAGCAGGTACACTTGTACAACTAGGTTCCCGTGGAAACAGGCTTCAAGGGCATATTCATACATATCACCATGACAGACAGTGGCTGTACTGGCTGGTTTTGTGTGTCAACTTGACCCAGGCTGGAGTTATCACAGAGAAGGGAGCTTCAATTGGGGAAGTGCCTCCATGAGATCCAGCTGTGGAGTATTTTCTCAATTAGTGATTAAGGGGGTAGGGCTCCTTGTGGGTGGTGCCATCCTTGGGCTGGAAGTCTTGGGTTCTATAAGAAAGCAGGCTGAGCAAGCCAGAGGAAGCAAGCCAGTAAGAGACATCTCTCCATGGCCTCTGCATCAGCTCCTGCTTCCTGACCTGCTTAAGTTCCAGTCCTGACTTCCTCTGGTGATTATCAGCCATGTGGAAGTAAGCTAAATAAACCCTTTCCTCCCCAACTTGCTTCTTGGTCATGATGTTTGTGCAGGAATAGAAACCTTGACTAAGACAGTGGCCCCATGAAGATTATTAGTTGTTAAGGGGCTTGCCATGCAAGCATAAAGACCAGAGTTCAGGGCCGGGTGGTGGTGACGCACGCCTTTAATCCCAGTACTTGGGAGGCAGAGGCAGGTGGATTTCTGAGTTCGAGGCCAGCCTGGTCTACAGAGTGAGTACCAGGATAGCCAAAGCTATACAGAAAAACCTCGTCTCGGGAAAAAAAAAAAAAGAAAAGAAAAGACCAGAGTTCAGCTCTCCAGTGTCACATTAAAAAGTCAGACGTAGTGGTGTGACTCTATAAATCACAGTGTTTGGGGGAGAAGAAGCTGAAGGATCTTGGGAGTTTGTTGGAATGGTGGCCTAGTCAATGCCCGATCTCTAGGCGCTCAGGAAATAAGGTGAGCAGGAAGACTTTTTTTCCTCCGTGTGTACATTCATATGTGTGTACAAGCGCATGTGTGCACACATATGAACCCACACTAACAGTCTACATAACGGGCATAACAGCAGGGGCTTCCCATGTGTTATTTCAACTGCTTTAGAATCTGGGATTAGTGGCACAGCTTTAATCTCAGCCTTTAGGAAATAGAGGCTGGTGGATTTCTTTGTGTTCAAAGCCAGCCTGATCTACATAACAAGTTCTAGCCCAGCCCACATTGTAAAACTCTGTCTCAAGAAAAACAAACAAACAAACAAACAAACAAACAAAAAAAAACAAAAAGTCAATAGTTTCTAATCCTTAGCTGCCAGAAGAGAGTCACCCATTTTCTCTCCTGTCACACTTTCTGCCAGGTGGAAGAGGTCACATGCAGTATTTTTAACAATGGTTGTGTGTGTGCATTTGTGCGTGTGTGTGTGTGTGTGTGTGTGTGTGTGTGTGTGTGCATGATGTGAGTGTTTGGGGGACTCCTGTGCCGTCGTATGTGTGTAGAGGTAGAAGCCAACTTTGTGGAGTCAGTTCTCTACTTCCATCTTGGGTTCCTTGGGATCAAACTCAGGGAGTTGGATTTGTGAGGCAAACTAAGTCATCCCACCGGCCTACTAGATTTTGGTTGGTTGGGGTTTTTTTTTGTTTTTTTATGTCATGAGCATGCCTGGAGGCCAGCAGAGTCATCTGGTGTCCTCTATAGCTCTCTACCTAGTCCTTTGAGGCACACTTGAGGCTGACACTCCATTTCTCCAGTTCAGCCAGCAGCTAGTAAGCCCCAGCAATTCTCCTGTTTTCTACCCCTTAGAGCTGGGGTTATGAACATCCAAGGGATTCCTGTTTTGTTATATGTGTGATGAGATCCAAACACTGGTTTTCATTATTGTTCAGACTGGTGAGCCATCTCTCTAGACTCTAATGTTGGAATCACCTCACAAACCATAGGAACACCGACCTTAGTCTGAAAGAGATAATTTATTGAACATTTTCCCTATGACAAATCAATCAGGGCTACAGACCAGACTTGGGAGCTGACTACAACTACAAGTCAGAATCCTACAGAGCTTTTAAGCCTTAAATCCACAAATATCTGTGCCAAGTTATTTCACCAGTCAGGATGTAGGTATAGAGGGTTTCCGTAGGGACATGTTTTTGTGGGACACTTAACCTGTTCCCATTGGTTTGGATATTCAACTGTGGGTTAAAAAGTGGTGGCCTGTGTCTGGCCCACCACAAGGCTAGGGCTGCTCATGGAAGCAGACGTGGGAAGTTTGACTGTCCACATTCCACGCCGCCACCAGGCAGGCATGGTTCTGTGAGAAGCTGCAGGACTCCACTCCAAGAGTGAGGAAGCACAGTCTGCAGTCCCTGCAGAACCTGCTGGAGTTCGGCTTGGACTCTCGGACCTCAAAGACACCGCTGGGTGCCTCGGAAGAGCAGGATCTGGGGTTCTGGGCCATACAGAGGCCAAGGACAGCAGATTCTCACTCTTGGTCCCGCAGATGCCTCTGAATGCCATAGAAGAGCTGAGAGCAGAGTGTAGGCCCTCTGGCTGACTCTGGCCCAAGGCTGAAGGGAAAAGGGCATGGAGGAGAGCTGATTCCAGGGGGGGGGGAGGAGAGAGTCTCTGGTTTGCTTGGTGAGCTTGGCTTGGTGGTGTCCGTGTCTGGGAGCGTAGAGAGGCCTCCTGTCGGAGATTAGAGATGCAGCAGCTCCAGTGTTAGAGGAAGACCTGCTCCACTGCTCCAGCACTGCAGATCCCAATGAGAAGAGACAGTCCATGGTTTTAAAGGGTTTATTGTAGAAAGGCAGAGAGAGGGAGAGAGTAGAGAAGTAGGGGCCAGCCATGGCCACATGGAGAGAGGTGGGGAAGGGAATGCAGAGAGAGGGGCAGCAAGAGGGCAAGAGAAAGAAGCAAGAGGGAAGCAGGAGTAAGGGGGGGGCGGTAAGCAGCCCCTTTTATAGGGGGCCAGGCCTACCTGACAATTGCCAGGTAACTGTGGGTGTGGAGCTTAGCTGGCTGTTGCCAGGTAATTGTTGGGGTGGAGTCCAGACAAAATACCAGGGCTTGTGGTGTTGCCCTATGTGACTGATGGCCACAGAATTATGGAGCTGACACCTCGTATCAGGAGGCTAGTGTCTGGGAGCGTGGCAACTTCCTTCCATCCCTTGTAGAGTTATCTGCTGGGTCTCCGGTGTTTAAATCTAGCTCAATCAGAAAACAGGCTGCCTTTCATGGTCCCACATTCAACTATGGCAGGGGACTTGCCTTATCTGACATTCAGGTCTTAACTTGCCAAGCAGGATGTCAGTTACCCATATACATGACTCTTTTTGCAATAAGAAGCAATGGGAGGATCAGGAGTTCGATGTCATCCTCTGCTATTTAACAAAGTTCAATCCTACCTGGGAATACATAAAATCCTGCCTTAAAAGAAAAAGGAACAGGGCTGGTGAGATGGCTCAGTGGTTAAGACCACCGACGGCTCTTCCAGAGGTCATGAGTTCAAATCCCAGCAACCACATGGTGGCTTATAACCGTCTTGTAATGAGAGACTTAAAACAAACAAACACACACACACACAAACAAAAAAGGCCAGGAGGTGGTAGCGCACGCCTTTAATCCCAGCGCTTGGGAGGCAGAGGCAGGTGGATTTCTGAGTTCGAGGCCAGCCTGGTCTACAGAGTGAGCTCCAGGATAGCCAGAGCAACACAGAGAAACCCTGTCTCAAAAAACCAAAAAAAAAAAAATAAAGAAAAAGCCAAAAAAAAAAAAAAAAAGGAAAAAGAAAAGAAAAAGGAACAATTCTATGAGTGAGTTTACTTGGGAGTTGGTAGGCACCTCCTTTTGTTAACTTCAAGCCCATGTTAAATTTACATGAATATTGCACATGCTTACAAGTAAGATGTCAATTCCCATAGAGATCTTGGGAACTTAAGACTTTATTCACCCTCTATTCAAAATGGAAATCTTATTCCAAATTGTTTTTTTTATATTGGTGCAGGTGTCTCTTATGTTGGGCTCCATTCCAGAGGCAGCTTATCATACACAGGTGCTGGAACCTGGATGTTGGTTTGGGACCAAGCTTATTGTGGCTAACTGTACAAAACAGTTTTTTTTTCTTTTTTCTTTTCTTTCCAAGACAGGGTTTCTCTGTGTAGCCCTGGCTGTCCTGGAACTCACTCTGTAGACCAGGCTGGCCTCAAACTCAGTGCATTAATATGGAAACTTATGTTTCAATTCTGCCAACTTTGCTTTGTACATTTTGGAGCTCCATGCTATATACAAATGTGTTGTATGTTCTTACTGTATTAAACATTTCAGTTTGCACGATGTATATATGTGTGAGTAGATGCCCTTTAATCATTAAGCCATCACTCGAGCCCTAGATCCAACATATCTCAACACAAAATTTCCTTTGTTTCCTGTAACCATTTTCATCTCAAGTTTATTTTTTAAAAAGATTTTTCTTCTTTATTTTATATATGCTCTGTCTTTCATGTACATCAGAAGAGGGAATTAGATCCCATTACAGATGGTTGTGAGCTACAATATGGCTGCTGGGATTTGAACTCAGGACCTCTGGAAGAGCATCAGGTACTCTTAACTGCTGAGCCATCTCTCCAGCCCCCTCAAGTCTATTTTATTTAACAATAATATAACCACATTGATTGACTTTTGTTTGTTACTTGCAATAAACATATTTTCCATTGTTTCCTTCAGTGGGGGATGTTCAATGGCCTGCAAAATGATCCACAATAGTCACACTTTAGATTTTTTTCTTTATCCGAGACAGAGTTTCTCTATATAGCCCTAGCTGTCTGGGAACTCACTCCGTAGACCAGGCTGGTCTTGAACTCAGAAATCTTCCCGCCTCTGCCTCCCAAGTGCTGGGATTAAAGGCCCCATCACCTGGGCACACTTTTGATTTTTAATGAGTGGGTTTAAGTATACAGCAAGCTAAAGTGAAAGAACAAATAGCAAGCGATAGATGGCAAAATATGGGAAACACCCAGCAGACGCCCAGAAAGCCCTGCCGAGGCACTCACCTGGAGTGGCCGACAGAAGCAGCAGAGCCCTGTGTCTTCTCAAGAGAGGCTTCCAAATAAGGACGAACAACCAAGAGATAATTTAACCAAACCAGGTGTCCACAACTTCTAGCATAAACCCACTGGGGAAACTGAGATAGTCAGAAGCTCCTCCTTGACTGAGCTTTCTCTTCAACGCTGAACTTTTGGCTTCTCCTTCTCCCCTGCAGGCTTTTGTTTTGATTACATTTTAAACACTATAACTATTTTCCGAAAGAAGGTCTCACTGTGTATGTGTAGGCATCCTGGAACTCACTGAGACCCGGCTGGTACTGAACTCATGATCAGTCTGCCTTTGCATCCTGAGTGAGGGCACTAAAGGTGTATACCATCATACCCAGCCCAAAATCTTATTTAATTTTTCTTATTCATACTTGTGTGTGTCATTCTGTGTGAATATATGTGTTTTGGGGTGCTTGCAGAGGCCAAGTTATGGTGGCTGATTCCACTGGAGCTAGAATTACAAGTATTTGTGAGCCAAAAAATTAATTATCACTTGATATAACTCAGGAAGTTCTCTCTCATGTGTGGTTCCTAGATGCAAATCCTCAGATGTGGGTTTCAACATGGGAGTAACCACAGAAAGCTTGAGGTGAGAGTAGCAGAATACAGGCGATATGAAGTCAGAGATGGAATGGTGGAGAGTGGGCTCTAGCTGAGGAGGGTGGAAGGAGGTACCACACAGGGAGGAACATTAAAGACTGATAAAGCATCCAGGAACTCTACTCTATATTTAACTGTTTCTTCGTATCCAATGTTTCTTGTAGAGAACCATCTTAGGGTTTCTACCACTGCAATAAAAACCATCATGACCAAAAAAAGCAAGTTGGGGAGGAGAGAGTTTATTTGTTATATACTTCCAGATCATATTCGATCACTAGAGGTAGTCAGGGCAGGAACTTATTTAAATAGGGCTGGAACCTGGAGGCAGGAGCTGATGCAGAGGCCATAGAGGAGTATGGCTTATTGACTTGCTTCATATGGCTTGCTCAGCCTACTTACAGAACCCAGGGCCACTTGTCCAGGGATGGCGCCACCCACCATGGGTTGGGCTCTTCCCTATTGATCACTGATTGAGAAAACGCCTTACAGACGCATCTCACGGAGGCATTAGGTCAACTGAGGTTCCTTCCTCTCTGAAGACTGTAGCTTATGTCCGGTTGACATTCAAACCCAGGCAGTCTGTCCTGATACAGGGGATATCCTCAAGCTCTGCAGCAAAAAAGAAACTGAAGACACAGTCTGTGTTACAGGGGACGGTGACTGCATTCTACCTGGAAGACCCCGCGGCTTTGCATTTGCAGACTCATCTTTGCTGGCTCCAAGAGACTTTTGTAGCCCAGCATGGTTGGAGTACTCTTAATCCCAGTACCTGGGAGGCAGAGGCAGGAGAACCTCTGAGTTTGAGATCAGCCTGGTCTATAAAAGCAAGTTGTAGGTCAGCCAGGGCCATACAGAGAGAAAAAACCTGTTCTGAAAAACCAAAGCAAGCCCGAAAGGGCTTTATCTCCATTTCTAAATGCTGGAACTTAAGCTGTGACCCATGCTTGGCTTTTATATGGGTGCTGAAAACCTAAACTCAGGTCCTCACGAATCACAACAATCATGCGTCTTCCTGAGCTGTCTCTCCATTTTCCTTTTTGTTTTGTTTTGTTTTGTTTACTCTATAGCCCAGGTTGGCCTTGACCTCATTGCAATCTTGCCTGAGCCTCCTGAGTTCTGGGATTACAGATGTGACTCACTCTGCTTGAACTCTAAATATAACTTTTTTTTTGTTTTTCCCCTTCCTTCCTCCCTCTCTCCCTCCCTCCGTGCCTCTCCCTCCCTCCTTCCTTTCCTTTTTTATAGTCCAGGCTGGTCTCAAACTTATTGTGTAGCCAAAAACGACCTTTAACTTCTGAACCTTTTAATGCCACCACACTATTAGTGGTATTACAGAAGTACACCAACATAACTGATTTCACTCAGTGCTGGGGATCACACACACAGGCCTTCCTGTGTGCTAGGAAAGAACTCTACCAATGGAGTTATATCCCATCTCTACCTCTGGTCCACTTTGGGTCATGTAGCTCAGGTTGGCTTTAAGCTCATGATTCTCCTGTCTCTATACTAGGATGGCAGTGGTTTTTAATGTCATGATTTGAAAAAGGCAAACTAAAGAGGCTCTATAGAACATCTTTTAGGTGACTTGAAATAAGAAAAGTTTTATTTTCTCTCAATGTTTTGCCTCCATATATGCCTATGTACCATGTGTGTGCCTCGTGCCCTCAGCAGACTGGCCGGTTGGGCATTTCTGGACTGATGGTTGATGTGGGAGGTCCCAGCTTACTGAGGGCAGCACCATTTCTCCTCGGTAGGTGGTGCTGGTTGCTCTAAGACGGCAGAATGAGCAAGCCAGTAAGCAGTTCCCTTCCTTGGCCTTTGCACCAACTCCTACCTCCAGGTTCCTGCCCCTTAGTGATGGACTGCTACGTGGTAGTGGAAGCACAATAACCCCTCCCTCCCAGGTTGCCATTAGTCACGGTGTTTATCACAGTATAAGAAACCCTGAGAGTGTTTCACTTTTCCAGTTCAGTAAAATCAATTATAATCCCAGTGTTGTACAACACTTATCTCTGCTTACTGCCCTTTCTAACTTTCTATGGCCCTATATCCTTCATACTAGCCCTTAGTGCACTTTCTCTTATTTATCTTTTTGATGTATTCACATTAGAGCATGTGTGAAAACTTCATTACTTTTAAAAAGTTCTGTGTATAGACTATGTGCATGTAAATGCAAGTGCCCTTGGAGGTCAGAGATATTTATATCCCCTGGACCTAGAGTTACAGGCAGTTGTGAGCCAACTGATGTGGACTCTAGGAATCGAACTTGGGTCCTCTGCAAGAACACTACACACAGCATTGACAGGTTTTGCCCTTCCTGCCCCTCTTTCCCTCTCCCTTGCTAAAAACCATTATATTCCATTCTTAAAGCTAGCCCCCAAGGTCTGTGCCCTTATCTGGCTACCTATTCAATCAAAATTACTCTTTTTTCTCCTTAAAAACCCAGGACTACAAAACATACCTGCTTGCTGCCTGCCTTTGCCTAATCCAGAGGCAGCCTTCCCTGCTTGCCACTCTAGGGAAATAAATTCTCCTTTGTGCTAAGAATTTGGTGTCTGGGTTGTCCTGTACCTACTAAAGAGGAGGGTGGTGGTGGTGGGGCCGGTGTATCCTCCTCCCCTATACACATGGTTTCCAGTGGCAGCTCAGATCACACACAGCAACCAGATGCTTAGTATCGGAATGGACTCCGGACATCAAGATGGCCTCTGGCTGCAGCACAGACCACGGCCATCACAGACCATCAAGATGGCCTCTGGCGGTAGCACGGACCTGGGAAGTCTTTGGAGGAGACGTAATCCAGAAAAGAACATTCATCTCAGAGATCTTGTTCAGAGTCAGGTTGGGCAGTATGTCTGGGGACCCAGGGGTACATATTCCTTTGTCCAGCACAGCTGCTCACTGCCATGCCTGTCATCACCATGTCCCTCCATCATGGGACGCTTTTCCATGATCTTTATTCCCAATTCCACGAAACCGCCTTTTAAGGCCTCTTCTCATAAAGACCTGCCTTTATTTAAGTTGCTTGGAAAAAAATTCATTATTTAACGAACACAGAAATACTGAGTGCCTCATGGCACTCATGAGAAGCCTCCCGAGTCCCTGCAACTCGGTGCCATCAGCTGCTTGAGTTCTCCCAAGAACACGGGACACTGCTAACCACTGGACCGTCTCTCCAGCCCAAGAACTTCATTCCTTTATATATCTGAATGACATAGTACAAGGTTTCATAAGGAAATTTTCTTATACCTAAGATAGAATTTCTAGCTTCTGTGGTAAATATTTATAGTTTAGGAAACACCTAGTAAATCTGTTTCCTTATATAAAGACTACATTACTGTAAATATATACTGTTTTGAGACACGGTTTCTCTGTATAGTCCTGTATAACTGTCTTGGATCTTGCTCTGCAGACCTGGCTGGCTGGCCTTGGACTCCTTGAGATCCGCCTGCCTGTGCCTCCCGAGTGCTGGGATTAAAAGCATGCACCATGTTTTGCATAAATATACATTATTTATTGTTTTTTTTCTTAAAGATTTATTTATTTTATGTATGTGAGTACACTGTAGCTATCTTTAGACACACCAGAAGAAGGCATCAGATCCCAATATAGATGGTTGTGAGCCACCATGTGGTTGCTGGGAACTGAACTCAGGACCTCTGGAAGAGCAGTCAGTGCTCTTAACCGCTGAGTCGTCTCTCCAGCCCCTATTTTTTCCTCTTGATTCCTGGGGGCTGGCACTGCAGATATGTACTGCCATACTCAGGAGAATAATTTTTATTAGTCTTTTTTTTTTTTTTTTGGTTTTTTGAGACAGGGTTTCTCTGTGTAGCCCTGGCTGTCCTGGAACTCACTCTGTAGACCAGACTGGCCTCGAACTCAGAAATCTGCCTGCCTCTGCCCCCCAAGTGCTGGGATTAAAGGCGTACGCCACCACCGCCCAGCTTATTTAGTCATTTTATTTTGAGTGTTTTACCCGATGTATGTCACATAGCCTATGCCAGCCTCATGCTTAACTGTGCAGGGAAGGTGACCTGGAAGTAATGCCTTTGCTTTTATTTCCCATATGTTGGAATTACAGGTATAAGCCAGGACAGCTGGCATTAAGCTGCTTTCTGATGATTTGTGTTTTAAGAAACATTTGAGCTGAACATGGATAACACCAAAGAATATGCCAAACTGCATGGAGAAAAGCCCATGAAGCCTCCACCCTATACAAATAAACTAGAGGTGGTCCTTCCCAGGTGGACACATCAACTGGTCATCCCTGAAAACATACAACAGTAACATCACATGAATTTGACAGATTACATTGAGGATATATATGTATATATAAATACATATATGTGGTTGAACATGGTGGTGTACATTGGCAGGCACATCCCTGAGTTGAGTCCAATCTGGTCTACAGAGCAAGTTCAAGGACAACCAGAACTACATAGAGAAACCCTGTGCCGAAAAACCAAAATAAAATCGAGTGGAGAATGAAACAGGAAGGTGTCTGATGTGACACTGATCTCTGGTTTATACCTGTACATACACAGGCAAGTGCATGAACACACATACCATCATGCATGTCCCCTTCCCTAAATAAACACATACACACAGAGAGAAATCAAGACTGGTTATCATACCACACAGATTCCTTGAGAGATTCCTCCACAATCCTTTTAAGAAAATCTAGCTGGGCGGTGGTGGCACACGCCTTTAATCCTAGCACTTGGGAGGTAGAGGCAGGTGGATTTCTGAGTTGGAGGCCAGCCTGGTCTACAGAGTGAGTTCCAGGACAGCCAGGGCTACAGAGAAATCCTGTCTAGAAAAACCAAAAAAAAAAAAAAAAAA
>JADRCD010140362.1:0-30182 GCA_019843815.1 Montemys delectorum | reverse complement strand
AAAAAAGATATTATAGGTATTGAAGGGGGTCTCTGGGAGGAGTGGGGGTACAAAAGGGAAACAAGAATGTGATTTAATTCTATTTACTTAAAATACGTTTTTAAATGTTAACAAATTCAGATAAATTGAAATCATGTAACTTTTCTCATCATAATGCAATAAAAGTTTGAAAAAAGATTAAAACTTTCTATGGTCTAACATTTAAAGTGTTTTGTCATTATTGAGAGACTCTGTTGTTAAAGTGGCTTAAACTATATCTATACTCATGTCGAAATACTTCCTATTATTCAGCCTTTTTTCCCAGTACCCAACAAATTGTTGACACTGAGAAGAACAAATCCTCAGGATCATCCCTCAGTCTTAAACGAAATTCAGAAATCCTAGACAAACAGATTGCCATCCACCTTGGCCTGTCAAGACATCTGAAGTAGGCATATTCGGTGGCTTTGGGGGAATATCTCCAACTTTTTTCCCCTGTCTCATGTTGAACTATAAGTGAGACAACTATGGTAGAGCATGTACAATATGAAATTATAATGATTGTGTGGTTCCCTTCAAGTATTCATTAAAACACAATCTCTATAATTTTGTAGGTGACTTCATATGACTGTCATAGCTATGCTTCTCTGTCCAGGCATAGGATGGGGACTCTGTAGTCTCCAAATGAAGGAGCCTTTGGAGACTAGGATGTCCATATTGGACAAAGACAAGGAAGGCATTTACATTCATAGCAAAACATGCTGTGGTCATACATCCTCACTCTTATAGAGGTTAATAAACAGTGTCTTAGATGCCTTTGATTGAAATCTACTCTCTAAGTCTTTTATTTTTATTTCTTATTGTAGTAACTCTGGAATTATAGTAGAAGGAAGGGCATGCTTCAGTGTGTGATACTTTGTGTACAAGTTATATATAAATCTTGATACTATGTGCCCATATGACTATGAACTAGGTATGTCACATTTAAGAATTTCATTAAGGGACTCTTATGGCCACCAGTTTTGAATTTAATAAAGAAGTTTTACTTTGTATAACAAGTCTTAGGACTCTAATCACTAATGACATATTATTTCTTTTTTTTCTTTTCTTCTCTTCCCAATTTTTATATATTTTCCATACTCTCTAAACTCTAATATTCTATAATTCCCCAAGGATGTGCCCCAATACTCCTTATCTTTCCTCTCATTTTTTCTCTCCTTCTATATGTGTATTGCCATGACTACCTTTTCATCTCTTTTTCTTCTCATTTTTGCATCCTATGCTCTGACTCTTATTTATTATTTAAGTCCATGTCACAAAAGCCCAGTATCTTGTTTGAAATGAGAAATTCTCCTTGAATTGACAGAACAGTCCAGACATAGGTAGGATGCCCAGTCTATAAACTTTAGCACAAGGTAGTCAAGATGACAAAACAGACAGGTTACTGGGGGGTGGGGGGGGGGGGGGGGAGAGAGAGAGAGAGAGAGAGAGAGAGAGAGAGAGAGAGAGAGAGAGAGAGAGAGAGAGAGAGAGAGAGAGGAAGAGAGGAAGAGAGAGGGAATAGGAATTATGATATCAATAAAGTAAATTTACTTATCAAATAAATTGGCTTATGCCTGAATGAGAGAACAAGTTAGACAGAATCATTCTGGAATCGGCAATTTGGTTGCAAGGCAGTTATTTATTTAGCAAAACATGAAATGATAGAAGCTTATAATGCCTAGGTTAAGAGTTTAGACCTAAAAACTAGTCCTATGAAGAGCCATTCTCTGAGCAATTGGCCTTTTTGAAGAAAAAAGGAAATGGAATTTGCTTTTTAGGTCTTTTCTGGGGTGGGAGCAAAAATTTGAGAAGTTACCAGAAAATTAGATAGTTTTTTATGTTTCTTTGCTCATTTAATGATCAGAATCTATCAACAAAATATATTGTTTCATTTGAATATATTAAAGATTCATAATTTGCTCAGGATCTGAGAACTCTGATCCAAAACTAGACAGAATCTTCGTACATTGAGTTGTATAGATGTTATTTTCAGAAATAGGACTTGGCTGTGAGTCTGTACAGAGCAACCTAAAGCTTTAGAAACAAGCCAGGTAGGTTGTTGGGGGGGGTGGATTGGAAGGGCCCTTTGGTCAACAGCTCAATTAGATGTAACCCCTCCATAGTAATTAGTGAAAGCTTCATTTGGTGAAGAGATGTCCAGTCTAGGTTCGTATCCCCCATTATTTGGTGATTTCATTTAGACTGCTCTCATAGACGTATATATTTTGGGAAGCTTGTACTGTGTCAGTCTCATACTACACTTCAAATGACCTTTAACTTTGGCTGTCTCTCCTGTATTCCATCCCTCGGTCCACTCTTCCATCCCTTCTTCACTTGATTCTTCCATTCTAGGCTCCCCAGTGTCTATCCATAACTATTCTGTATCTCCATCCTAGGGGAAACTATTCATCTTTTCTAGTCATTTACTCTGTATCTGTGGTTCTATGGCTTATAGCTGGCTTACTACTGATTTAACAGCTAAGATCCACATATAAGCAAATATATACCATATTTGTCCTTCTGGATCTGGGCTACTTCACTTAAGATTATTGAGCTGGTGCCTACCTAGAACTTTTGCCCCTAGTGTTCTTGGCTCTGCTAAAGAAAAGACATTAAAACCAACCCAACTACAAACTCCTCAGTCTACAGTGATATTCTACCTACAACTATACTGGTGCAACCACCCTAGTTCAACAGTGGCACAAGCCTTGTGGTAGTGACCAACCAATGTCTAAGAATGCAGACACATTTTACCAAATGTGTATTAGTTGATATAAGGAAAAGGAGAATGGAATATTGTAAATTCCTGAGTCTCTGTTGCCTAAAGATTATGTTTCCCTTTTGTTGTTAACAAGGGATTGATCACTCAAGGTAAGAAAATCATGACTGGAACTCATCTGTCTTCATGTTGCTGCCCTCTTCACTCACACAAGGACCAGTCATTTTGCTATGAACCCTATGAACATTTTTCTCCATCAGCTCATAAAGAAACAGAAATAATCAGCAAGGGACCTCCAATGTCTCATTGCTGAGAGAAGCTTTGTGAATACCACTTAGAGAACACAATGACTTCATATGGTATTTGAGTATGTAGACTGCCTAGTAAATATACACACAATTTAAGCCTTGTCAGCTTTTCTCTGTGTCCTGAAATGTTCATCTCATCACAAAGAGGAATAAAATTAAGGTGTAAGAACAGCAAGAGGATTCATTTTCAATTTGATAGTGTCCTTATTAAAACACTGCATTCAAACCAAAAAAATATTTCCTTAATTTCTTCTTTAGTATATTTTGCTATTTTGTTCTAAAAAGGATATGTGTTAGAAGGGTGACTAGTTCTAGTTTTAAATATTGTCAAATTATGAGTGGTTGTTGTCTCCCCCCCCCACACACACCATGGTACTATTGATTTTATTTTAACTGCATTGGAAGTACTAGTTGTAAGTTTTCCTTATCTTATGTATTCTACTCTTTAAACAAATTAAAACACTCACTCTTTCTTTGCATAGTCAAGAAGTTGGAAGAGGGAGAAGAATCTGACTTCCTCCAAGTGAGTGGAGGACCCGAGTATGAGAAGTACTGGAGAGAGAGGGACATCCCAGATCAGAATGCTTTGAGGGGTCTCCCAGGGAGGTCAGAAGCACTGAGTGTGTAATAAGTGGGGTGCAGCACAGCAGCCATTATCTTCCCTTTGACAGAGCAGCTCAGTGACCTGGCATGCTGGCAAATGGAGAGGAAAACTCTGCTAGGAGATGTAAATCCCCATACAAGTCCCCCATGAATATCTTGTCTCCAGGATTCAAGCCAGTGACCTGGAAAACTGGGTTTCTCCCCAATCAAAATGACAGGCAGAGCTGGTTTCCTGTTAGGAAGACTATGAAGTGTGTAAAAAAAAATTATGATTTCTGAGGGGGAAAAATGAGATGTCACACAGAGCAAAATATTACTTTCAAATGGTCCTCTGCAGTTCTTTTGAATGGCAGCTGTTAAGAATTCAATTGTATGTGTGACACGCTGGAATCCAGACTGGAAGTTCTGTTGGGGGCAGGCGTGAATAGAAAATTCCAATTTAAATACTCATTTGAGAATATTTGAATATCTGTCATTCTTTGTAGCCTAAAGGTTAATTCTTGAAAAAATAATTTCCATTAGTAACACAAATTCTAACCTTGTCAAATCTTCTTATGTAGCACACCAGTGTTGGAAGGCCTACTTTTGCAAACCTGTAAATTGTACTATGGAATATAGAATCCTGGTGTGTAGATAATGCTTTTCTACAGAAGAATCACTATCAGTTATCTATAGGTGGGGAATTAATAAAGACATGTCCCTTATCATGCATTATATCATGTATCATCAATTTTCAATATGGAAAGAATTAAAAAATTATGAGAAATATTCAGTATATATATTTCAATGGAAAAAATATCTAAATGTATGCAGAAAATATAGGTTTTCTATAAAGTAATCAGTTAGATTTTATCTCTACTTTGGAAACCATATCTAAATTATTCATGTTTAATTTTGGAATACTTTTTTCCTAGTTTTTAGTTTTAAATTCCATGACAATGATCAAATAACAATGGAGGATTCTATGATAAAATCAAGTTAGAAGTGGAGGGCCAATAAAATATAATTTAACATACCTTTGAGAGTATAGTTTGTATAGAAAAATTTTTAACAGAAAAGTGTCCTTTATTTTGAAAGAATTTTGTTATTGTGCAAAAAATATAAAATATAAGTTTTTCATTTTCTAAGTCATTTGAACACAAAATTATTGCTATCTATGATGTACAGTATTCTTTGAAACAAATGTGTGTTAGAGAATGGGTTCACCCATCTATTTGACATATGCATTGCCTCACACATGTGTCAGTGTTTTGAGGTGAAAATATTTAAAATCTCTATTTTATAGTATACAAAAGCATGCCTTATCAAAGCTACAAAATTCTATCTGAAAAGAAGAACAAAATTACAAACAAATATTTTGGGAGGAGTAATTAAGGATTCTATAACACAACACACACACCCAGAAACAGAGACAAAAACTAACTAACTAACTAACTAACTAACTAACTATATATATATATATATATGTTATTAGTTTTTATTATACAATTTGTGTGAAAATTATATTTGGAAGATGAACCTATACTGAGTTGGGAATCATATTCAAACCGATTTTTTAAATTGTGCAAACCTTTGAGCTCTTCCATTGGTATAAAGAATGGCTCTTTTGATGGATTGGATTTGTTATGAGCTCTTTGTGGAAGACTACAATTTAAACTTGCACACAGAGCTTGGATACAATGAATATGTTAATAAGCTCCAGCCATGAATTGCACACTCAAATTATCATCAATTGTGCATGAAAATTTTCCAGGCTACTTGTTTTGAAAATAAGTGCTAAATTATGCATTCAATTTAGATTTGGTTATAAAAAATAGGTTTCATCAATATTTCCAGATGACAATTTCTATGTGTGAAAATCCTATATAAGTCCTGTTATATAGTATTTTTATTTTACTTGATCAAAATCAACATACAGCATGGGCATTTTACTGTCACAAAAGTACAAGTAGATTTCTTGTCACTAATTATATACACTAAGCTACTAAGATTCACTGTTTCTATTGAAGCTAAGAGTAAGCATAAAAGTGAAAGTAAGCATGACTTCCATTTCTTTCAGTGTCATGAAAATGTCCCTTCAATTGTAGTTAAGCATTCTTTTCTGTGACACTGTCACCACACAGTCTCTTTAGGCTTTACATTTTCCAAGGGACTCTTAAACCAGGGCCCAACTCATCACCCTGATCTCTGCACAAGACTGAATTAAAGGATGATTTTCTAATTGACAATGTAGGAGGATTTAATATTAAAAAAAGCTAGATTTAGTATTTTGCTCCAACTTTATTGATTTCATTGATAAGTTTACTGCTTAGTGGTAGCCAAATAATAACTGTTGTTTGGTTGTAGGGCGACTCTTCTTTCTAAAGGTGTTAAGACTCAGACACAATATGTTTTACGTAGTGTGGATACAGAATTTATGCCTGACTTAGAAAGAACCATTTTATTGTGACTTCATTTATGCATTTAAGGAAGGACCTTGAACTTGAAGCAGATGAACACTGATTCTGGTTTCCATAAGGAAGCAAGAACATGGATTACTGGGTGCATTTTAAGATTAGAATTACAGACCTTGCATGCTCTTTGGGAGGAGTGCTAATTGGTCCCATCATTGGGGAATGTCTAAACAAGAAAGGAGTATAAAGAGTAAAGGCTGAGCTCATGTGTTTATTAATGGTGTAGGAGGCTCCATTGCTGTTGTGCAATGTGTACATTTGTTGTACACTTGTCACTCTGGGAGCTTCTTAATAAGCATTTTTATATTTTAGAATATTTATTAAGTTTCATTATATTAAAATGGGAAAATACATCTATAATGGAGTTATGCAATGATGAGTTAAATAAAGCTGATCTCTATAATGGATTGAAACAAAGCATCTCTTAATCCACTGTAAAGCCTTGATACAGCATTGATGCCTTTAATAGACAATCTCACCTGCTCCTGGATATTGTGTGTTTAAATTATAAAGAGGGCAGATTTGTCATTGCCATCATCTTTTTTTACAACTTGCCTGATCCTTTCTCCCAATTATGAGTGTGAGGCTCTCCTTTTAACTTTTCTCTTTCATTTTCCAAATGCTCCTGGTAAGTACATTGCATATGATATATACTTACAAAGTCAGCCCACTCTAGGATATGCTTGCCCCCCACCTGGATTAAAGCTAATCCCTAGGTGACTCTCTTTGCCAAAGATTGTTTGACTGAAATCCATCTCAACTAATCTATGCAAATGGAGATGGCCATAGTCCAGCAGCAAGAGCTGAAATAATCATCATACCATTCTGTGGAACTGGATGGGCAGACCATCTAGAATAGAATGATTACCTTCTCCATCTCTCCCCCCCCCCCTTTTTTTTTTTTTTTTTTTTTTGGTTTTGGTTCTTTTGAGACAGGGTTTCTTTATGTAGCCTTGGCTGTCCTTGAACTCACTCTTAGACCAGGCTTGCCTTGAACTCAGAAATCTGCCTGCCTCTGCCTCTCAAGTGCTGGGATTAAAGGTGTGCACCACCACCGCCTGGCTTCTCTACCTGTTTTAATCTGGGTGTATAAAAGATTAATATCTCTTTTCCGTTCTATCTTTAGTGTCGTCTTCTTACTGTAGAGGGTAAGTTATCTGGATTTACTTTGCAAAAGTGACCTCTATGATATTTTAGATGCTAATTGTGTATCAGCTGTGTGTCTGATTTTGATTGACCTTATCTCTAAATTGGCCAGTGATCAGCTTCTCAAAGAAATGAAAAGGTAAGGGTTCAGCATGCATTATATGTGCATCTCTGAAGGATCAATATCAGTAAAAGAGTTATAGGGTACAATTAATGCTAAGGGATAATGCATGAAGTTGATTTGCCTTGAAACTCAACCTGAAATTTGTATTTTTCCTGTGCACCCTTGATGCCTTAAAAATATGCAGGTAACTATCTGCAGAGGGGAATTTTAACTGTTTGGGGTAATTCATGCTCAGTATATGTCTGGTATCACAAATTACCCAAGAATCTTGGATTAAAGAAACTATCCCATTGTGTCCTATTTTGATATTCTTGAGGAAAAGGTTTGCTACTATTCATGAGAATGAGTTTCATTGTAGTTGCATTAACTGCCATCGTTAATGCTTGGGGGAAAGTTAGGACTATAATACAGACATTTTCCAGAGTCCAGAAGCAGATGTTCTATATCCAAAGATGTGAATTTAATCCCAGTTTTGTCATTGATCATTTTTAAAGATTTAAATTAAGGGTCTTGTTTCGAAGGTATCAAGGGAAAAGGTAATGACTAAAAGGTTACAAGCCTGGTAGTTCAGGGATGTAGAGATGGCTCATAGGTTAAGAGCACAGGCTGCTCTTCCAGCAGGTTTAATTCTCTGCACTCACATGGCAGCTCACCACTGTCTTTATTTCCAGTTCCAGAGGATCTTGAACCTTCTTAGAGGCATTCCAGGAGACCAAAAATATTAATGTACATATAAATAAATAAGTCTTAAAAACAAAAATTCCAAACCTGATAGCTCATTAGAATCACTTGTGGTGGATGGGAACTGGGTGATATGCCAAGGCCTGCTTGGGAAGAGTGCCCAGTGCACGTCTTTTATAAACATATTGTTTTAGTGCAATAAATGGTAGTGATCATTTAGGAAACTGAGTTCTCTTTGGTATAATGTTGAAAGAGACTAACATTATATGATTGGCTTTTTCTATTTGAAATAGAATATGGATCGCCATGTTTTAATAAGTGTAATATAAGGCATATCTGTATTCTTTCTTAAGTATTATCTGTACTGGGGATCAATCAACCTTTTTTTTTTCCTCAACCATGAACTTTCAGTTCTTGGTTTTTATCAAGATGTTTTCATTTTGTTATTTTGTACCATTACAATGTCCATTATTTTTTCTTCTTTAAAAAAAACTGTTCAGTTTTGTGTCTAAATACTTTACTAATATTAATATATTGAGATCAAATTCAGTAATTCCTGTCTTGTTTCTCCAGTATTTACCTCAAATGTTACTTCAATATTCATAGTTCTTAGAACAAATTTGCCTTATTTTTCTGTATTTTTAATAATTAAAATTTATTTGGACATTGCAGGCCTAGGTATTACTATCTGTCATTGGTGTTTAAAAATAGTGCCTGTAAAAATCCATGGGAGTTTACATAATGGGTGAATTATTAACTTGAAAATACATTGCAACATTAATAACCTGCATGATTATTATTACACACACATATATAATCACACACACATACGTGTGTATATATACTCATATAAAAGAACTTTATTTACCTATTTTCATTTATTTTTAAAAAAAATCAAATGAGAGGTAGTTACATGTTTCTTATCCCCATTTTATCCAACTTCAGAGATTTGGACATGGAATGAAATAAATGGACCAAGGTCAGTGTGTTGGAAAGAAGTATAGCCAGTCTAAATCTAATCTGACTTTGAAGCCCAAGGTCTCGGCCACAAAGATATATTCCCTCCAACATTCATTGTGGTTGCTCTGCAGTCTGGAGTAAAGATTTGTGGAGCTGCTTTGGAGTCAAGGTCACCAAATTATTCACAAAAAGAGGAGTAGGAGAGACACTTGCAACTTGCCAATCAGAGCTCACACAAACCTAGATTTTGTGTCCTTGTCGTCTTCTTTTTTTTCCCCTTCCTACATGAATGTATTTATGTGCAAGCTCTGGTCAAGGCAAAGTCACAGTCATTCTCATTTACATTGTGAAAATCAGGGAGGAATGTTCTATTCTGCTAGTAATAAATATATCATCCAGTGTATTAAAACAACAAAGCCAGCACATCAAACAACATACACCCAATCTCCACATAAGCATCATAGTTCCTTAGACAGGGACTACATATGGTAGGTAATGAAAATAGTTAGCATTGTTGTGTTACAAATGTGCAAATGGACATACATGATACTATTGATAGTCTTGGATGAATGATTGTGATTGTTTAGCATTCTTTGAAATAGTCTACTTAGAACCGAAGTAAGCTTTTATATTTTGATCTCTGTTTGTTCCTATTTCAGTATTGTGTGTATGCACAATTCAAAGAAAATAACAGGAGCAGGCACACCAGCAGAAGTCTACTTTGTGTCATGAGCCTTGTATATTATCTCATGTCATTCTTAAAATGTTGTAAATACAAGGCCATTCTTCATTCATCACAAGGGGCCTTGAGGCCTAGGGAAATCACACAATCACCATTAATATGCAGCTGATAAGAGAGAGGAATAAAATCCAAACAAAAGTGTATCCGATTGCCAAGACTGTGATACTGGTAAATCCATGTCTCTCTACTGCTGTGCTGTACTCTCTTGTGCTTGTGGCTGAATTACTTCTCACTGTCCCACATGATTTCCTGTTCAGCATTCAGAAATCAGACCAAGAGCTGCTCTGAAGCAGAGACCTCTTGCCTTCCTTCTCAAACATTCTACTGACTTAACTGAGTCTTTGTCTTCTCCTTATGCAAGCTTCTCCTACTGTATGATTATATACTCTTGTTTGATTTTGTCTATGAGGCATTGTGACTTCTCCAAGGATCAGAACATGTCCTTAGCTTTTATTGTCTGTAAAACTCACTAACTTGTCATGGATATATATGACCTAGGAAGTAGAAAAATGAACAAACGTAGCAGTATGTGAGTTAAAACATGTTTATTTTGCTTATCTGCAATCTAACAGGAGAGCTGGAAAATAGAATGAAGATTAGAGATCAGTCTTAAATTCATTGAATATTGTATATAATAAATTAGTTTACCACGTTTCTACTTTTGTATCTTTATTCATTATACATTTATAAGAGGTAATAGAATCTAGATCCTAGTCTATTGATAAGTAAATATTACACAGAGAGACAGAGAAAGGGAGAGAGAGAGAGAGAGAGAGAGAGAGAGAGAGAGAGAGAGAGAGAGAGAGACTGAGACTTAAGCAGACAGGTTTACTGGACCTATAAATCTTAAATATGGGGGTGTGTACATGCTAAACACACAGACATTCTTCCATTTTAAAACAGTCAACAAAATAAAATTTAGATTTATTTATTTATGAGTGTTTTGCCACATGTGTGGCTGTGCTGCACATGAGTGCCTGGGATTCTTGGAGATCAGAAGATGCTCTTGAGTACCCTGGAACTAGAGTTGAAGACAGTCATGAGCCACCATGTGGTGGCTGGGAGTCAAACTCAGCTCCTCTGCAAGAACAAATACTATTACCTGCTGAGACATCTGTATAGCCCAATCAAATTTAACAATGATTTTTAAAATAACACACCCATTCAGGATTACAGGTGACTATTTCAAACACTGACTGTTCCTAACAGTGTCATGTAGAAGTGTGAATCTCTAGCTATGGGTCTTTGTGACTATTAACACTTGCCTTTTAGATTCATTTCATCGAGAATTATCTTTGGTCATTCTCCGCTTCCCCCCAAGCCTCCCCCCATCCCATCTTACTGATGATCTCCATATGCATTAGTGTTCATGCAGAAATATTGTAAAATCACTGATAGTTTTGTAATATTTTATGTTTTATTCATATTCAGAATACTACAAATTTAATTTGAACATATTTAACATAATATTACAAGTATTACAATACTTGTATGTATTATATAATAAAGTTATAGTAGTGTAATAGTTTTCATGATTAATTTCAACATATGGTTTTGACTAATTTTTCACACATGTCATTCACTGTGGTGCCTCATATTGATGGCATTTCCTTTTTTGACAGTACTGATATTTTGACATATTACTGGTAATGCCAATGTTTGCCATTTCCTTAAAGTGACTTCTTTTGCTTCTTTAAGCACATGACAATATCTTTCTTCCTATTAGTTTGCATTATATTGTTGGAGTCAGTACCCAGGACTTTCTGTTAGATGGCGATTTTCCAATTGCATAATCCCTTGGACATTCTCAGATATTAGTCTCTTTTAATGAATCTTTCCTTTCTTCTTTATTAATTGGTTTTAATGTGTCCTCAGATTTTATTTTAATCAATGTTGTCTTAGCTATGTGAACAATTAAAATTATAAACAAGGTTTTCTTCTAGCTAGTAGGAAGTGTACAGGCTGTATTTATTTTCCTTGTCGAGTTGAAATTTTTATGTAGTTTCTTATATATTTTTAATTCTTCTTCTGTTTTTTACACACACACACACACACACACACACACACACACACGAATGTAAAGACCAAATGATTCTTTGATATTATGTGTTCTGATAAATAATTTACTGAGGTGCAGGTGCAGGTGCAGGTGCAGCTAGTTTGGAATTGCTCACCTTAATCTCTGAGTAAGTACTAAATTTGGTTTCTCAACATTGGCCATGTTGAGGTTTCCTCTTTCTCTGTTTCAGGAGAGATGGTTACAATCATTTTACCAGTATGCTACTGGTTGTGTTCCACTTTTGTATCAACATCTTAAAATTAGTGTCAGTTTCCTTAAAATCCTCTGTGTTACCCATGGTAATATGTCTTGGCTCCAAACAAAGATATCAGCATGAGCATGAGGTACAAAGAAGCTAGGAGCTGCCTATGGTTCCTCCCTCCCAGCCATTGCAAAGGGGAATCATAGCCTCATAGTCAGCTAGTAGAAAGAGGTCACTCCAATTCTATGATTTGGATCCTTTGGGGGTACCAAAGGCGTGTGTGCCCAGAGCTGTGGAAGTCCCTTCTGAATGGGCAAATACAATTACTTAGCCTGAATGGATTTGGCTGCTGCAGTTTTGGGTTCACTGGTTCCTGGTCCCCTCACTATTGCAACCCCCATGCCAGGTCTTTGTCTTGCTAAGCTCATCACAGAGAACTGCCCCAGATAACAACAATTTAAAAATGCTTGGCTGAATTTGTTCAGCAAACTGGGGTCTCTATCAAATTCTTATTTAAAACATGTGTGCCCAACTGGAACATTTATTTATCTCAGATTGATAAGCAAGCTTTGGCTTGTTTTCATCGACTCCAAATCAACTTTGACATAAAAATGTTGACACTACAACCTGGGCTCAAATTTGATCACATGCTTTTACAGAATGGGTCGTCCATAATGTAGGATTCCTCTAAACTGACAGTTCTTGAATGTACTCTATGGCTTTAAGTATAATAGCATTTGAAAGGCTTGCTCTACACTAAGAGGGTTTGTAGCATTCTTGAACAGATGTGGTTTTAAGTACTGTTCTGTGCTATTTCCAGAAAGGTAAAGCAGAAAAGGATGGCTGTTGCTGCTCTCTTCAAAATCTACAAAGGAGTGAACCTTTTAGCCATCTTCTTCCAACAGAAAAGGAAATTATATGAATTTTATTTCTAGCACATTGTCCTCATTTTCTTGCCTACTTTCCCTATGCAAGTTGATTTTTTGATTATTTAATATAAAGATAGAAAAAGATTACATTTGTTTTATTTTTGTCCGGCTATATTCTGATAGAGCTACATGTGACAAGTGAAGGGACATTACAAGCTGACACCTGCTATTAAGTTGGAATTTTTGATGAGGTTCAAAGATGGTTCTCTATGACCTGGAAAAATAAATCAAGGTCACCAATTGACTCATGCAAAGTCTTTTCAGCCATTTATATTACAACGTAATTATAGAAAGCTGGTGTACAAACCTGGAAAAACTATAAGCCAGCCACATTGATACATATGCATTGTGTGAGAAATAAATAAAAAGAAAAAAGAATTATCAACCAAGGAAATTGCCCAGATGACAAAGCTCAAGAAAGTGCTGCTTGCTATATGGGTCCCTTAAATATGAATGCCTAAATCCCCATATTTCCACTGTACTCAAATAGGTTTTACTCAAATTAACTTTATTCAAATTCAGTTTTACTTGTACTTAAAATAGAATTCTATTATCTTGAAATAAACATTATTTCAGAACTGACATCTTTCTGATTATAATTTTTAAAACATAAATGAGCTTTGGTATGTTCTGCCAATACTCTGTAAAATTTATGCTGAGGTTCCTTTGCTGGAATGACTTGCTAAATTTCCAATTTCTTGAAGGTTCTTTTGCCATCTAGGCCAGATTTAGATTCAGTGCTCTTAAGTCAGCTAGCCAGTCTCCACCTCATGAATGTATACATTCTTCTCAAAAGAAAAAAAAAATGACACACAGGGTTATGTGAACCATGAATAGAATGTCTTATTTATAGTATTGTGTTTCCTAGATGAAAGGGAAAAAGTTGATTGGCAAGAGATTTCTGACAGATATGTGAGGGAGAATAATGATGAAATTGTTAAGTGAGGAAATACAATAAGGTAGCTGACTGACTTTTTTTATGGGTCTGAAGAGTGACTCTTACTCTAATGATTCCTTGCAGGTAACAAACATAAAAAAAAAATAAAGACCCTTGAAATGCTGAAAAGATGATAAAACAGAGCTATAGGAAGTGAACATTGTGACAGGGTTTCAGTGTCTGCCCGGCCAAGAGAAAACTAGAGGACACAGGAAGGCAGAGGCTTTCGTCGGTCCTCTCTAATTTAGTGCTCAATTTTACTTAGTGGCTCAGTGCAACACTTAACAATAGGGTTGTATTGAACACTCTTGCATCAAACCTCTTTTTTCACTGGCATCAGAAAGATATATAATAGAAATCTTTGTTCTGTAACTGCTTATAAGAGAATTTTTCTTTCAATAAACATGGGCTTTTCTAATCTCAAGGTATTCAAGTGAGTCCTAGGACTGCATCTGTGTAAGGTTTACAGGGTCTGGTTGACCCAGGATACTGTCATACTTTCTATGCCTGATCAATATTAGAGAAATTTGAATAGATGTAGACATTTAGATATTTACATATGTGAATTATGTTTCACTGGGGAAATATAATAGTATGTCTACCTTCTTATAAAAGTTGTTATATCTGTCATCTTCTCATACTTTTGGAAAATCTTCAATTGCTAATTACCGAGTTAAAGTACAAACACACACACACACACACACACACACACACACACACACACACACACACACATTTACAAACAAACCTACAGAGAGAACAGAGAGGGGAGGGGAAAGAAAGAGGGAGAAGAGGAAGAGAAGGAGGAGGAGGAGGAAGAGAGAGACAGACAGAAAGAGAGAGAGAGAGAGAGAGAGAGAGAGAGAGAGAGAGAGAGAGAGAGAGAGAGTCAAAGCTTAGTCTGGTTATTCTGTAACTGAAGTTCTTTCCACCTCACTTCTGAAACCTGGGTGAAAGGCTTCTACCACCATTCCCAGATTAAAATAATCTTATTTTATAGTTTCTTCATAATTTTTTCTAAGCAGAAATGCTTTACTTAATATAATTTATGAAGAAAATAAACTGAACATTTTCAAGAAAAAGTTAGGATTTATTATTATTTCTGGAAATTAATATTTCACTGAAATTAAACTCACTTTTTCTGGTTTATTGCACCTAAACCTAGATGTTATGAAGAAAAAGTAATTTAGCTTTAATATTGTATTAATTACATTTTAATATCATGCCAATCTTAATTGCTGACTATCATTTCACATATGCATTCTTATTTCAAGGAGAGTGTTCTGAGTCGCCTTGAGTGTTCTGACTGATGCCATGGCCACACTGGACTGGATAGTGGATGCAGCTGATTATTTCCTCATAAAAATTCATAATTCAAAGAACACCATACTTATTAGTGACTTTAAAAATAAACTGCAGTCACTGGTAAAATAAAATGAATTTTCATATATACAAATACTTACAATTTCAGATATGTAATGGAAAGAATTCTAAAGTTGGATTTAGTGGAACATTCATCCTCAGGTAAGGTGATACAATCACACATCTAAAAGGCTGAAGAGAAGAAAACAAGTCACATCAGATGCTGTTGAGTAACATTAATGAGATTGTTTCTCTGTGCATTTTCCATAGTTAAAATGCACATAGGGCATTTTTCTGAGATTAGTTTGGCTCCTGTACAACCTCGGCAACAACAATATTAAATCTCTAGTACAGTTGCATAAGTAGAGGATTATCATATTTCCAGAATTACTTTAGCATGTTTCTAGAATATACCTTTATGGTATATTGCTATCTTGCATTGAAACATTTTTTTTTCCTGTAGAAAAATGAGCTTGCTAAAATACATGAGAAATTACGGACATCTTGGTTATAATAGTTCTGTGGAGTACCTTTTATATGTTTTAGGGTTTCTATAATAAGCAAAGTTTAATTGTGTTACCACAATTTATTTTTAAAACAGAAGATCAAATTTTCATAGATGTGAGAGTTTTCATTTTTTAAATTTAATTATTATTTTGTTTTTACTTTTTTCCTTTATATCTGCTCACAATTCCATTTCAGGTACCCCCTCACAATCCTTCCCCATCCCTGCTCTCCTTCTCCTCTGACTGGCTGGGGGCTCCCCTGGGTGTTTCTTCACTCCAGCACTTCAGATCTCTGGGAGGATAGGCACTTTCTCTCCCACTGAGGCCAGACAAGACAGCCCAGCTAGAAGAACATGTCCCATGTACAGGCAACAGCTTTTGGGATAGCACCCATGCCAGTTGCTTGGGACCCATATGAAGCCAAGCTGCACATTTGCTGTATATATGCGGGAAGGCCTAGGTTCAACCTGTGTATGTTCTTAGGTTGGTTGTCTAGACTGTCTCATCACCCAGGGTGCCCTTTACATTTTTTTAAAGGGAAAAGATTCCTTTCTCTATCACCACAACAAAAAATGTTGACATGTTGTTTTCCAAATGTCATTTTTTTGGATACATTGGATGTGCATTCTTCTTGTTAATTTATTAAAACCTCACCTTTACACATTTTTAACTGTCTTACTTCCCTGTTTTCAGCCATGTAGGTATAACAAAAATATGGCTGCTACCCACACTGCTTCTATAGCTTGTTCCTTTTGCTTCTGATTCGCTTGCAATTTTCCTTTTGAGATTTGGCACCAAGTATACAAAAATTAGAATATCTGCCACTACTTTGTAGACTCTGCCAGACAGAACCATCAATATGAAAAAGGAAAAAAAAATCTATCACTGCTTTTCGTAGATCACCCTTAGCCATCACAATGACAGAATAATTGTAGGACCAGTGGATTAGTCAGACCACATGGGCACAGGACACCGGAGACTGTGACAGAGGCAAATGTACTATTAAGAAAGTAGCCAAGTGAGGGCATGCTGTTCTGACACCATTCATGCTTCCTGGGCACATAGAATGCCTTCTTTGACTGAATGTCAGGGCACGGTGATTACCATAATTAAGACATACATATATGGCACATTTGTAACTGTTTAAAGTTCCACCAAGTAAAGATTATTCACAACTGGAAACAGGCATAGTGACTATGGCCAAAACCACCACTGAGTTCAGGTATTAGAGCTAACGCCCATCCACAGCAAGCACAGCCCTCAATAGAGCACTGTTTGCCTGTGAAGATAACGTCCCAGAATCTATTTACTCACTGAGTGATTTTGAAAGAAAATACAAGCCTATTGGCCTCAACTCATTCTATTTTTCTAACCAGGCAGCAGAAACTGAGAGACTTTGGGTCTTATGTTTTATAGAGAAGCCAGCAAACATGTCTCCCTCTGTGAGACCCTAGCAATAAAACAGTCTGGAAAGTCCCATTAATTATTATGCAGGGAAGGTTGACTTGGCAAGCATCCTGTCGACTGCTTCCTGGCCTTACACTGAAATTTCAATACACCAGCACCATGGATAGCAAGCTTAGTCTGCTGTATCCTGTAGATTAGAGACGTTTGTGTCTTTCCAGCATCTGGAAATTTTAGTTTTATAAATGTGCTGTGTAATTTATTACTTTGTCTCTAATTTTAGCTGTAGGCACAAAGAAAAACATCTGACTCTCTTTGAGTCTCTCTCTCTCTCTCTCTCTCTCTCTCTTTCTCTCTCTCTCTGTGTGTGTGTGTTTGTTTGTTTGTTTGTTTATGTTTATGTAGTTTGTGTTTGTGTTTTGGTAAATTGCTCCTTTACCCAAGGTTAAACCATATTATAAAATAAACAATGGATAACAGATTAATTAAGCAAATTAGAAATTGCTTGAGGAAAGAATAAATATATTGTTAAATAAAAATATCTTGATCACATCTCAATATTGACTATGCTTTAAGGAAAGAAGAAAAACAGTAATGGGATGGGGGGATACTCATCAGGAGAGGAAATAGATGCACAGGCTCATATAATTATAGAACTCCAATACCATGAAGAGTGAAGTTGTATTTTCTATACATTTTCTGCTGTTGTATAATTATAAACCATTTTTCAGCTTTTTAAAAGTAGGTCTCACTCTGTAGCCCTAGCTGGCCAGGAACTTTCTATGTAGACCAAGCTAGCCTCCAATTTACAAAGATCCACCTGTTTCTGCCTTCTGAATGTTGGAATCAAAGGTGCACCTGCATTGTAATAGGTTTTAGACAAAACCATTTCAAATAGCTCACTGACTTTAATGTGTCTTTTGTGGGAAGACATCTGGGAAATACTATCATTCAGATACTGTTATTTTTTGATGATACCTAACAAATGCTCTGACGTTTGCAGCATACCCAGATCAAAGACAAATATGCATATATGCTGTTCTGCACTTTTTGAAATTTAAGGTGATCAGTGGCCTTTCATCATTGTTATTCTTAGCTAAGGCTGTCCAAAGATTTATTAGGCATGAAGTGTACTAGGTACTGTGTTGTGAATTCAACTATAGGCATTGTCAGAGAGACTCTCTGCCTTCACATAGATATCACTCTAATACAAAACAGTATCCCACGGTCCTTAATAAAAGATTAAAAGTGCACTTACACAATTCATGAGGCAATGGTGCATTGTGTGAACACATGGCCCATATGAAAAGCCTATGGAGGGATCCAGAGAGATATTTTTGCAATGGTGTGACTTTCTCTTAAAAAAGGGTTTTGCTTTGAGAGGAGGAGAGGGGTTAAATAAGAAAATGACCAAATTTGTCTTTTGAGCATTATGTTTGGTTACCTGCCCCCTTTCTTAATTTTTGGTTGATAGAACTAGATAGATTGTTAAGTAGGTGACATATATTTGAAGTGGTACGTAGAAGATTAGTCTTAATAAGGTTAATTTTCTGGTTTGGAGCAGATTGATTGAGACTGAGCAGCTATGCAAAACTATAAAGATGGTATCAGTAGACATTTGAATATATTAATGAATCTGGAGATTTGAGGCGTAAATGTCAATTACGGATAATTCTCAATGAATAGCATGCCTGGACCTTTCTAGAAAAGGGGGTGCGGGGTGAGACAAGAATCTTGAAAGGGCATAGAAAAATGTCTAGGACAGGAAGAAGGAATCTAAAGAAGATGTCCTCCTAGCAACCGATGGAGAAAATCTTTAAGAAATGTGAACTGGCAATTGTTTCGAAGAGACAGTAGGAAAAGTAAAAGATGCCTTTTTTATTTAATCAAGGAAGTGAAGGCAAGCAACAATTGCCCTATATTGCTTATTTATTATCTAATTTAGATCAAGTTTTACTATTCTTTGTCATAGGACTTAAGCTATTTTCTAGGACTTTATAAGAATATTTTCTGAAATAAATAAGATTCAATTAGCTGAAATTACAGCAGAGCAGAAGCAGATTACAGTTAGGTTTAAAATATAGCCAATATTTCCCCATGTTCATCTTACCTAAGAGAAAAAGCAAGTTACATCTAAATAGCAGAATTTTATCTCTCTACTCTAGACTGATTTTACAGTAATTCCAGCAATTAATGGTTTGGATATTGACTGGTTTAGATGAGATTACAGTGGATCAACATTTACTGCATATTAATAGAGGGTAAGAGAGTAGCTATACATTAGAGAACTTTCCGGATTACTCTTTACAGTATCGTTTGCTTCAGCATGTCTGCTATTTAGTATTCCCTCCTTCCCTTCTCTCCCCAGGGGATTGTGACTTCAAGTTGATGTACAGTCAAATGTTGATTTGATATTATTCTTTGTTCCTATCACTTGCTTTTGTCTCATAAGATTACTGAATGGTTTTGCTGCTTTACTATATTGTGAGACTACTGTCTTTCCATTTCCTTGTGATAAAGGGTAGGTTTGGCATAATGAATAAATTCTCTTCTTAAAGATTTATTTATGTATTTTATATATGTGTGTATCTGAGTCTCTGTGTGTGGACCATTTCCATGTAGGTGACTGCAGAGGCTAAAGGAAGACCTTTGATCCCTATGAAACTGTAGATACAGGTGGTTGGTAGCAGTCTGATATACATGTTGAGGGCTGAACCCTGGTCCTCTGCAAGAACAATAGCTACTCTTAACTCCTGAAACACATCTCCAGCTCCAACAAAGAACTTTCTTATTAAAGTCACACACTCACACACGCATACACACATACATAAACACACACACAGACACATACACACACACACACACACACACACACACACACACATGAACTATCATTGAAATGCAGTGAGACAAATCTGATGTCATGTATGATTCACCTCTACTTTCTAAATACTTACAATTCATAGTAGTTGATCTCTGTACATTTAGTGTCCACAGAAGCCATCTGGGAATCCATTTAAGAACTCTAATCTTAGTCATCACTGTCAGAGATGAGTCATCACTTATTTGTAGAAATTTCAACTAAAAATGACAACAAACAACCAAACAACTCTAAACTTGTTGGTAGTTGATAGCCATTAAAGGAAGGATAGCCAATTATCTTCAGAAATGTCATTCCTGATAGATTCTCCACGTGGCCATTGGTATAGATATTTTACCCATGTACTTACTCAAGGTAGTAATTGGACTCAGTGGTTTGGAGAAAGAATATATGAGCTGGAAGGAAGAAGAGAAGTAGTAAGAGGAGCATGGGAAAAGCCAAAGGAGTGGGAAGGGATTTGATTAAAACATTGTATATTTGTATGTCATCCTCAACCAATAAATAAGAAATATGAAAAGGCCACCAGAAGCATTCTCATATGTATTTAATACTTACTACAAGCGCAATGCTTTAATTTAGTGTCTAAATGGACATCATGGATCTATATTCTAGATCTATCACTTGGTAGGTCTGAGATGTTAGGTAGATAATATAAGCTCTAGGTTTCTTTTATGTAAAGTCAGATTCAAAATATCAGCTGGTTATATCCATTTTATCATGACAATTACATGAATTAATAATGTAAAATACTTACCATAGTGGCGGGCACAGTCTAAATGCTTCTCTTAGGCTTAAGGCCAAAATTTGATTTCCATTCTGAAGAGGGCTAATATTAGGAAGTAAACAATAAAGAAAAAAAGAGGAGGGCCAGAGGAAGAGGAGGGAGGGACAGATATGGAAAAAAAATTAGAGAAGACAGAGAAAGAAACACAATGGACAAAGGGGTAGAGGAAGGGATGAAAAGGAAACAGGAGGAAAATGAGTTGAAAAGAAGAGGAGAGAGAAAAGCTAGAAGGCAAATTAATCTGTTATCCCTGCTGGTTCCCTATACAGAGGGCTGCTGAGAGGTGCTTCAAATTTTTCTAACAGGCAAGAGGCAGACTTGCCTGTTAGATCATATTCCTTCACTTATGTATCCTGTTTGTTCAGAGTTACTATAGACAATATCTTGTATATATTTCTGGGCTATGCAACGCTGATCTGCCTTCATTGGCTCTATATCAGAAAGACTGAGGGCCTAAAGCAGAAACATCAGTGGCCAAGTGATTGGGAAGCAGAGGTGATTTCAGGCATTTGCTATAACTGGTAAATCCAAACATACATCGTGAGCTCAGTAAATGTCACGGATGATCATATTTTGTCATGAGCTCCTTCTTTGGCATGAGTATTTGTTTCATTTACTAGTAGGGAAGCACTTTGAGTTGCTCCTATGTCCTTTTTGTTGACACTGACACACAGGAGAGGTTAGCTAAAACCACAGTGCCATGTTGTGATGGTTTGAATGAGAAGGGTGTCCCGCAGACTGAGGCCTTTGAACATGACTTTCCCAGTTGGTGGCTCTGTTTGGAGAGGTCATGGAGTGGGGGAGGGGGCTGTAACCTTGCCAGAAAAAAGTTTGTCAGTAGGAGCAGATCTTGAGAATTGAAGGCCTCACCCCCTTCTGCTTATCATTGAAGCTAATGATTTGAGATCTCAGCTTGTCGCCTTTTGCCACCATACCTGCCTCTTGTTGCCATGCCTTCCTTCAATGATGAACTCTTCCATCTGGGACCACAAGTTAGAATCAATTCTCTTTTCCTTAAATTACCTTTCCACAAGTTGTTTGACCACAGCTACAGAAAAGAAAAGACATAGAGACTAACACCAGGTGGTCATGTTTTGTTGTAGTTATCTCAGCTTTGGTGAGGATAAGTCTGAATTATGGAGAAAAATTGTCTTTACAACATACTCATTAAAATGACAGGAGCATTATATACTTTAAAAAGCTAAGAATTATGAGGAGATATTTACATATCAAAAGCCAATCTAATTGTAATTCCAACCCTTTTCCAATCAACTCTTAAGTGTGTGTGCATGCATATGTGTGCACACACATGTGATTGTGTGTGTGTATGTGCATGTGTGTGTATTAAGTCACACTGGCAGGTCTCAGCTATTTTAACACTCATTTTCATTCTCTTCACATATCACCACCAATTACTTCCTTCTCTTACCATAGAAATTTGGGTCTAGACAGTTTTCAAAGGCAAGAACTCTCACCCTGATTTAATACGAATGAATTTGAAGATTTTTTTCTGACTGAATTTGTCAACAAGTCTTTGAAAGTTTAGTATTTCAGAATCACCTTTGTCTTAAAGGTCATGTAATTTCTTTAGTTCTAGATACTTGCATTTTTTTCCCCTCTCAGGATGTTTTAAGGACACACATCCTGAAATGAGTGATCAAATTATTTCAAAAGATGTAAAATTTCAAGAAGACAGCAGTCATTAACATCTAGTAATTTTTATCCCAGATACTGGCAAGAAGAAATTTATTTTGACCATTTTTGCAACAAAGAAGATTGATGGAGTACATGTAAATGTGTGGGAAGTCTCAGTGTGAATAAAACATATGTACTTAAAAATAAAAAATCCGGCTTGTTGTTTAACACCGTGCAAACAACATAAGACAATTTATATCCTGGGAGACTTGTATATTCCAATGCAGAGGCGAAACAATAGGCAGGAGGAACGTTTTTCTTAAAAGATAATATTTTGCTAAGATTAAGTAGTGAAATTCCTGATATGCTGAGGAGTGATTTGTGAAGTGGGACTTGGTGCTGTGCCTGTACTTGGGCTATGCAGGCCAGCTGTGCAAGTTGTTCTGTCGCATGGAGTACCTGCTGAGAGAGGAGCTGGCATGTGTCCCTTGATTTCTCGAATTACCATATTCTTATAATCAGTTCCTGAGACATGACACCGTAATGAAGACTGAAACACTGGGTTCCAGGGGAGTTGGTGGGAGATGCAGTTTGAAGTGGCATTGTTTATTTAGCCTCTTGGCATTTGATGTAGTATATGCGGGTATGGGAATTCTCTCACATATGTATGTACACATGCATTTTTATGTTGATGGTACCTGAGCCATGAGTCTCCTCTGATAAATCAGCCTAATGAGGTTTCAGATCTCCCAATGGTCTTCTAGTCGTTTTGTTAAAAGTATTCTAGATCTGAGGTCATATGAAGACATGAATAAGCCTGGATTGTGTGTGTACTAGATAAGGGAAAGTCATGCCTTATGTGTACACAATAGTGTCCCAAACATGGACGCATTCTTAACTGAGAGTGACAGTGAGAAGACCATCTTTGCACAGTTTATTGAATGCCTTTCTTTACGTGAGGATGGAAAGATGAAGTGACTTGGTTTATACCAATCATGGTTTACAATGATTAGTGCGTGCTAATCATTAGCTATATACTCATCAGACCTCACTATCCACATTATTTCTGATATTTCCTAACCAGTAGTTGCCAGTTTAACCCATGTCATCTACTCACAGAGAGAGCACGGGCATTTACACTTAGTGAGAATTTCAAGTTTTCAGACCAGGGACCAACGATTATTGATATTCAGAATGCTGACTCATTCATTATAGAATTGTGATAGCAATAAATAGTATAAGCTGTCTTCTCTGATTCATACTTTACAGTTATCAATTATTGATGAGACTAAGCTGATGATTCTTTTTTTTTTTTTGAGACAGGGTTTCTCTGTGTAGCCCTGGCTGTCCCTCGAGCTCACTCTGTAGACCAGGCTGGCCTCGAATTCAGAAATCCGCCTGCCTCTGCCTCCCAAGTGCTGGGATTAAAGGCGTGCGCCACCACGCCCGCTTAAGCTGATGATTTTTGAAAGCAAAACTTTTGAGCACGGTGAGATGGAAGATGACACGGTGCTGTACACTGATGTAATCTGTTGAAGAGGAGACCATGTTGAAGGAAAAGCTTACGCGTAGTTTGGACCATGCAGGGACCGAAGTGGCCACAGCCTCTTGTAGAGAATCAGCAGGTTGTTCTTGTAGGCTTTGCTCAGCCCAACGCTATGAGTCCCTCTAGCAAATGAATTATGACTACTTTCTATTTTTAATGACTTTATGCATTTCCAAAAGTACTTAAATTCATCTGGTGATTTTTTTTTTTGCTGCTATTTTTGTTTTTTGTTGTTGTTGTTTTGTTTTGCTTTGTTTTTTGTTTTTTGTTTTATTTGAGACAGAGTTTCTCTGTATAGCCCTGGCTGTCCTGGAGCTCACTCTGTAGACCAGGCTGGCCTCGAACTCAGAAATCCACCTGCCTCTGCCTCCCAAGTGCTGGGATTAAAGGCGTGTGCCACCACTGTCTGGCCTCATCTGGTGATTTTAACCCAATCTGTACAACAGGAAGTAACCAACAAAATTGTCTCAGCTGTTCACGTGGAAGGGGCTCAGCTCTGAATTACCTCTGAGGTGATAATTTTAAGTATTTAGTCAAAATAATTATCACCTAAGGGCTGAAGACCTACATATCTATATTTTAAAGCATATTTCTATAATCAATTAAACAAGCCTATGTAAGTGTTCACATTATTAATGCAAATTATGTGATAGAGAACAAACTACTTTCTCACAATTCACTGCCAGGTCCTCTTATAGGCTTTATCTCAGGAAATCATCTTCAAACCTGGCAAATTAGCATGCCAGAAAATGTGAATTTTAAAACTTGTGGTTTATAATTTCAAAAAGACTACATGAGCAGAATGCATCTTTATTTCTTTATGTTCATTTTCATTTGGAAATGGTGCCCAAAATAGGACAGTCATAATTTCTTGTTTTTACTGCATGTAATTCTTAGGGACTAAGTTTATGGATTTTAAACATACATCACACTTTAGTAAGAGTCTTATGTTTCTCTTACCCTCTGATACATGCCCAAGCACATAAAGCAAAATAAAAATTAAGTTGCTCTCTACTTAAGGACCCACAAACATGTGTTAATAGTCAGAGTTTATGAATGCAATGGATTCCTCTTTATACAGACCAAGCATAAAATTGATCACTTTGATAATTAAACATGGTAAAGACATTTTTTGTCTTAGTTAGGTCTTCACTTAATTCTAAGTTCAACTCCTATTATTTTCCTGAGTGTATTTAAACAGAACAATTAATTTATAAGTTTAAGAGGCAGTGTGGTGATAATATCTAGACTCAATTCAGGAAGGCTCTCAGAACAACACAGAACGGCGTCCATGGCTTCCCAATTCAAACTCATTTCAGGGTAAAAGACAGTTATTAGAATCAGACAAACTCCAAAAAGAGGAAAAAAACCCTTGTATTTAAATATTTTTAAAAACTTTATTGAGCTAAGATAGTCTGAAATTCAAATATATTGGAAATATAAGCTATTTGTATGTTATTTGCTAATTTTTTGTAAAATGAGATTATTTACTATAAAGTATTTCAATCAACTAAAACCAACAGTGAACTTCCCACTACAAAATATTAGAGCTGTTACTTTAAAAAAAGATATTTGTATGTTGGCTAAAATTGATGGATCGATCAGTGAGTGGATCCCCTGTCTGTTTCCCTGGAGTCATCAGCCCTATGTTTCATTTGTATAAAAAGCAACAATTGTCTATGTCAAGTCATCCTCTAGTAGTCAAAATGGGTACAGAGAATTTAACCAGGTATTTAATTATGGCACAGTCTACTTTCTCTTCTCTTCATATATGCAAATGTGTATATATGTATATATATGTGTGTGTGTATATATATATATGTGCAAAGACAGAAGGGTGTGGTATGAACTCACATTCAAACACCCAAGCCAGAGGTCAATGTCAGAGGTCTTCCTCTATCGTTCTTCACATTCATTTCATTCTTATTGTTGTTGTTGTTGTTGTTTTTATTGTTTTGATATAATATCCCTCATCGAACCTTGCTTTGAGAAGACTGGCTGATCTTAGACTCTGTCTCTTTTTGTTCCATAGTACTGGGGAGGCCAGTGTGTGCTGCCAAGCTCATGGATTTTCTCTTCTTTTTGGTTATTGTTGTTTAACACAAATTTTAGGGAATGGAACTGCTGTCTTTGTGCTTTAGCGTAAAGCACTTTACATAGTGGGCAGTCTTTTCAGCTCTAATAATACTTTCTAAAAAATATTTTATAATATCAATTCAAAGCAAGAAAAACACTCATAATGTACTTCTCTAATAATCCCTGCCTACATAGGAAGAAGCGAGTAAATGCACAATTTTAACTAGTCTCCTATTTGGATTGGTTTCATAGTCTTGCTATCATATTTTAATTCTTTATTGGCAACAGTGTTTCAATATATTAATGTTTAACTTATCCTTTACCATACACCTAACCTTTAAACCTGTTGGTAGTAAATAGCTTATTTAAGTTAGTTTTTGTGATTATAAACAATATGAGGTTTTGAATAAAACTTTTAAAAAGGGTATATCTGAAATGAAGGTTTTTACATTACAATGTAGACTACATACTTATCTTCAGCAATTAATTTTAATCTTCAATTATACAATTATAATGTAACAAGCATTACAGTATAAAGGAAGAACAGAAAATTCAGAGTTCATTGATGTTTTGAGATCGGTGCCACTAGCTCAATGTAAAGCTTGAGAAAATGAGCTAACTTGCCACATTCTGGTTTCCCTAAATAACGAGTGGAGATAATAAAGCTTAAATACCATAGTGTGTGAGGATTAGAGATGGTACACACCACACACCTACTCCTTTAACTGCTCTCCAAGCCAACCTTACTGGGAGGGTAGCAATTATTTTCCAATCTAAGCTACTTTTCTGCTGTGCTCCATTTTCCTAGCATGCTGCAAGGTCCTGGCAGATGCCTTTTGTATTTATCTGATGTCATGCTATTCTGCTACAAGACCTTCAGTGTCCTAGTACAGGAAGTTCACTGGACTGCCTGCTGCTGAGGCTGTTGCTATGGTAGCACTTGTTTTCTGAACTGCAGTCACTCTGTTTCTTAATTTTTTCACATTGTATCATGCATTAGATTGTTATCTCCAATTCCAAAGTGTTTTCTTCTATTTTTTTGAAGACTTATGATAAGGTAGTGCTATTTTATTTTTTTTTAAAATGTTTTAATTTTTAATTTTCCAGTTATATTAGATTGATCTTTTATTTTTATTTTTTATTGAAGGATATATCTTGCTTAGAAACCAAGTAAATCCAAAGACAATAAAAGATATGAGAGACGAATTGATACATATCACCTATAAATAACTAATTTCATTAATGAATTTCTTTACATACACATGCAAATGCATATACATGCACACACATGCAAGCTTACACACACACATATACACACACATGCAAGCTTTCACACACATACATACGCACACACACACACAAGCTTTCACACACATACATACACACACACACAAGCTTTCACACACACACATACATACACACACCCACAAGCTTTCACACACACACATACACACACACACACACACACACAAGCTTTCACACACACATACATACACACACACACAAGCTTTCATATACACACACACACAAGCTTTCACACACACACACATACACACACACACAAGCTTTCACACACACACACACACACACACACACACACACACACACACACATGCACACAGTTCATGTGGATTGCAGCAGTGATCCTTAACCTGTGGGTTGGCATCAAGATATCCTACATGTTAGATATTTACATCACCATTCATATCCGTGGCAAAATTACAGTTCTGAAGTACCAATGAGATAATCTTATGGTTTGGGGGTGGTCAAAACAACATGAGGAACTATATTAAAAGGCTACAGAATTAGGAAGGTTGAGAACCTCTGAACTAAAGGGGAGTTCAGTGGAACCATACAAGTTTATACACAGTCTAAATAAGAAAAGTCAGTCTCCAGAGAACCAAATAACCCTATCAAAAAATGGGGCATAGAGCTAAACAAAGTATTCTCTACTGATGAACACCAAATGGCTGAGAAACAGTTAAAGAAATGTTCAACATCCCTAGTCATCAGGGAAATGCAAATCAAAACAACTCTGAGATTCCACCTCACACCAGTCAGAATGGCTAGGATAAAAGGCTCAGGTGACAGCAGATGCTGGAGAGGCTGCGGAGAAATAGGAACACTCCTTCATTGCTGGTGGGATTGCAAACTGGTACAACCACTCTGGAAATCAGTGTGGCGATTCCTCCGGAAATTGGACATAGTTTTACCAGAGGACCCAGCCATACCACTCCTGGGCATATACCCACAAGACGCTCCATCATGTAATAAGGACACATGCTCCACCATGTTCATAGCAGCCTTATTTATAATAGCCAGAAACTGGAAACAACCCAGATGTCCCTCAACAGAGGAATGGATACAGAAAGTGTGGTATATCTACACAATGGAGTACTACTCAGCTATTAAAAACAATGAATTTATAAAATTCTTAGGGAAATGGATGGATCTGGAGAGTATCATCCTGAGTGAGGTAACCCAATCACAAAAGATCACACATGGAATGCATTCTTTGATAAGTGGTTATTAGCCCAGAAATTGGGAATACAGGAAGAACGACCCACAAACCATAAGAAACTTTAGAAGAAGGAAGACTAAAAGGTGGACATTTCATTCCTTCTTAAAAAGGGGAATCAAATACCCACAGAAGGAGTGGCAGAGAGTAAATATGGAGCAGAGACTGAAGGAAGGACAAGCATATAGCTATCTCCTAAGAGATTCTGACAATACCTGACTAATACAGATGTAGAGGCTCACAGACATTCATTGAACTGAGTACACGGTCCCCAATGAAGGAGTTAGAGAAAGGTTCTATGGAGCTGAAGGGTTTGCAGCCCCTTAGGACGAACAACAATTACTAACTAGTACCCTCAGAGCTCCCAGGGACCCAACCACCAATCAAGGACTATACAGGGTGGGATTGAGTGTACTGGCAGCAGGTATGTGGTGGAGGATTGCAAATTCGATCATCGATAGGAGTGAGGGAACTCGGCCTTGTGAGGGTTTTGTGCCCCAGTGTGGGGGAATGCGAGGGCCAATGGGTGGGAGAGGGTGGGGGGACAGGCATTGGGAGGGGGGAGGCAGAAGGGGTTTGTTCTTGTGTTTGTTTGTTTGTTTGTTTGTGTTGGAGGGGAAAATGGGAGAGGGAAAGTGTACATGTGAATGAAGAAAATACCTAATTAAAAAAATAAATAAATTTAATAAAAAAAAAAAAAAAGAAAATATCTATTAAAAAAAAGAAAAAAAGAATATAATACAATTTTAAAGTAAAGCATGGAAAGTATAAAAAAATAAAACCGTTATCATATCCACATCACAATTATTTTCTTTCTCACAATGTTTCAAATAAACTCAAACATCACAAAAAAAAAAAAAAAAAAAAAGAAAAGTCCCATATAAATTCAAATCGACTGAATTATTTTAAAATGAAGTAGAGCAAAATTATAAGTTCCAGGAGATCAAAGAAGGTAAAAGCAGGTGGAAATTCTATGCCTTGTACATGTTGTAGGGATTATTTTTTCTAGAAGTATTCGGTATTAATGAGAAATGTCATGAAATCTTTGGGGTCTTTTTTCCATCTACTTCCCCAGTCCCTAGAGGAGTTTACATGAGGCTTATAATTCAAGCTCCAGAGGTTGTGAAACTCCAATATGTGGTAACTGTAGCTCCTGTTTCTAGTTTTGTCAGATCTGTCCTCATTTTCAACCACTGAGAATTTTATTTGATATAGTTCGGTTTCAGCTGTGGACCTAAAAGTGTTTGTAATAATTTACACATCCCTCTGACATATGCTAAAGTTGGGGGTTTGGGAATTTTGATCTTCTCTTATAATGAGGATGTGTTTCTACATCAAATTTTCACCTCAGGTTTTTCAACCTCGACTCTTTTTTTTTATTAGATATTTTCTTTATTTACATGTAAATTTTCCCTTTCCCAGGTTCCCCTCCAAAAAACAAACAAACAAACAAAAACAACAAGAACAAACTCCTTTTGCCTCCCTGCTCCCCATGCCTGCCACCCCACCCTCTCCCACTTATTGGCCCTGGCATTCCCCTACACTGGGGCACAGAACCTTCACAAGGCCGAGGTCCTTTCCTCCTA
>JADRCD010140355.1:0-34109 GCA_019843815.1 Montemys delectorum | reverse complement strand
GGGGGGGGGGGGGAGAAAATGCCTCTAAGATCTGGCTGTAGGCAAGCCTGCAGGACATTTTCTTAATCAGTGATTGATGGGGGAAACTCCAGCCCATTGTGGGTGGGGCCACCTCTGGGCTGGTGGTCTGTAAGAAAGCAGGCTAGCAAGCCCTAAAGAGCAAACCAGTAAGCAGCACCCCTCCGTGGCCTTTGTATCAGTTTGTGCCTCCAGGCTCCTGCCCTGACTTCCTTCAGCGATGGACTGTGATGTGGAAGGGTAAGCCATTCAAACCCTTTCCACCCCAATCTGCTTCTGGTCATGGTGTCTCATCGCAGCTAAAGAAATGTAAAGGAGGCTGGCCCCCCTCAAAGTCAGTAGAGGGCAGACACACCCAGACACCAAGTTACCAGAACAAAGGTTTATTACACTGCAGGGGCAAGCAGCCGGGGAAGTGCTGCAAAAGCAGATAGCAGGCAGCGGGGGGTTGGTTTGGTTTGGTTTGGTTCGTTTGTTTGTTTGCAGGAGTGGATTTTAAGGAGAAAGGAGGGGAAGGAGTTTGTGCTAGAGTGAGTGGGTAAATCCTGACTGGATATAATAGCCAAATAATAAATTTTGATTGTTGGGCCTTGGTGGTTTTGTCTCAGAAATGAGTCAGTTGTCAAATAAAAGAGCAGACCTTGGGGGCTAGCTTTAGGGATAAAATATAAAGGTTTTTAGAAAAACCTAGCCTTCAGCAGGCTAAATAGACCTTAATTGTTTGCCACGGTGGGTCTTCCACATCTAGGTGGGGTCTTCTCTGCTTTGCTGCTCCTGCAATTCCTGCGGGAGCAGACTGCCTCTGTACTTGCAACCTAATCCAGCTGAAACCAAGGATGGGGCTGTGGGCTCGCCTCTCCCTACAGAAATACAGTGCTAAATATTAAACTTTGAGCCTTGTTCAGAAACTTTGTCTTGGCTTCATCCTTCTCTGCTCTCCCTCCCCTCTCCCCCACCCCACAACCCCTGTCCTTTTTCATTCCAGCCTCTCTTTCAGGTACCCAGTTCATCCACGGCTGCTGGACAGCTACAGGTGGTGCTCAGAGGGGACTGAAAGCAAGTGTTGCTTGAACAAGGGGACTGAAAACGGGGATGGGGGTAGGGGTGGGGGAACACGACTGAGAAATGCTGTCTTGATGGAGCTCCACAGAAAATGGAAGAACTTACAGCATCCTGCACGGTAAGCAACGGACTGTATTAATGCTGGCGCTAGCCATGAATTTTATTTTTTGGAGGCTGTCACTGCAGGAGGTGCATTAAGAGAGGATACTGGCTAGACTGATCAAGTGCCGACCCTACACGGAATTCACCTAGGGGTGTGACAGCACAATTGGGACAGGGGAATTCTATCTTGGCATTGTCCACAGTCAAGAGCTGCATCAGGTGAGAGGAGCAGGGTTTAAAATAAAATAAAATCGATTTTAAAAAAAAAAACAGATCTTAGAAAAATTCTCAGCTCAACATAATCCAGCTGAAACAAAGGATCCATCTGTGAGTTCTCCCTATATACAGTGCTAAATTGTTGCCTTCCCCCTTCACTTCAGCCATCGGACTTTTAGCAGCCTCTGCTTGGAGGCTAACACCTGGGAGCTAAGACAGACGCTCTCTGTTGACTGTGGTTCCTCTTTGAAGAAACCACCTGAACATGCTCACTGCCTGAAGATCCTCTGAACCTGGGGACTTTGGCACCTGAACTTTCTTTACGATATAATCTAGAGACTTGGTTTCGGTTTCTCCTGTGACTATAAAAACCCTGGCTTATTCTGAGTAAAGCGGAGCCTTTATTTGGGATGCAACTTGGCTTTGTGTTTTCTCTTTGCATTTCAAAACCTCAGTTTCAGGTTCTTTATTCCCTCCTGACTGAGAGAATCCAGTTCGTGAAACTGCAGGCAGTTTCAGATGGCGCCTGAACTCGTGGACTCAGGTACGGAGGATTTATAAAGGACCCACTGTCAAAAGCAGAGCTCTGCCTAAAAATTCAGAAGGTAAGGATAAAAGGTCATACACCATTCTGCATGGTAGGCAATTTTGATGCTAGCCTTATTTTTATATTGTAGAAGTGTTGCCGTGTAAGAAGGATACGGGGCTAGGTTGGATTGGCGCTGACCCGGCGTTTTAATTCACCTAGGGGGTGTGACAGTAAGTATGGGTTTGAATGAGTCAAAAGCAGCGATACAGAGTATAAATAAGTTGCTTCAGGCAGGAGGAATCAGGGTGGAAAAAAATGCTTTAAAAGATCTCTCATATGAGATAGAATCTTGTTGCCCATGGATTCAAGAAGTAAGTAATTTAAATAAAAACATGGGAAAAATTGGAAAAGCTCTAAGGAAAAACCAGGCAGAAAAATTCACTCTCCGCCTTTGGGCACTCGTGAAGGAGATTATAGAGGAGAGAGATAGAGTGTCAGAAAGTGAATTGAGCTCACAAGATTCAGAGTTCAGATACAGAAAGAGAAGAGAGTCAAAATACTTCTTTAGAAAACAGAACTACTAAGTCTTGTAAAGAGAAGTGGCTTTCATATGCATCATCTGCTACTTCTAGGTCCACTATGACAGGAGAGAAGGATCAAAGAGATTTACAATTAAGTAAATTGGAGGTTGAAATCAAGTTGCAGAAATTGACTAATGAGTTGAATGAACTAAAGGCGGTATCAGGTAAAAGAAAGGATAGCAATTTTGGGACAGGTCAATCGCCTTTAGAGAAAGCAATTAATCAGGCTAGAGAAAAATGGGCAAGACACTTCGGGAGTGCTAGTGTTTCCTGTAGTGGAAAGGCTTGATCAGCAGAATGAGAGAATTAGACAATATCAGACCTTAGAATTTAAGGTTATAAAAGATTTAAAAGGAGTGGTTGCTCAATATGGTCCGAATGCCCCATTTACACAGGCACTATTGGATAATATAATAGAGTCAAATTTAACACCTCAAGATTGGAGAACTTTATGCAAGGAGGTGATTTTCTACTTTGGAGTTCAGAATGTCGGGAAATCAGCAAAAGAACAGCTGCAAAGAATGCTCAGTCAGGTAATCCAGAATGGAATCTGGATATGCTCCTGGGAGAAGGGCAGTATGAAGGAAATGCTAGGCAGATTGAATATCCTGTTGGAATATATGCACAAATTGTGATGGCAGTGAGAATAGCTTAGATTAAATTACCTATGAAAGGTCAGATTAATAGAAGTCTAGCTGCTATCCAACAAGGCCCAGAGGAGCTTTTTCAAAATTTCGTAGCCAGGTTACAGCAAGCTGCAAGCAAAATTCTTGGGGATTCTCATATGGACAGTCTGTTTATTACACAGCTAGCTTATGAGAATGCTAATGCAGCATGTAAGGCTGCTATTCAGCCACACAAGGGTAGGATGGATTTATCTGGATATATTCGCCTTTGTGCAGATATTGGACCTTCTTATAATCAAGGACTGGCAATGGCAGCTGCATTGAAGGGAATTACGGTTCAAGAGATTCTGACGCAAAGACAGGAGAATAAAGGATGTTTTAAATGTGGTAGTATGAATCATTTTAAATATGCTTGCCCTAAGAAATTAGGAGCCACAAACAGGCAGCAGTCAGGCGCTGCCCCGAGAATCTGTCCTCGTTATAGGAAAGGGAAGCATTGGGCCAGAGACTGTAGATTTATAAAAGGCTTTCAAGACAATACCTTGTCGGGAAACTAGTGGAGGGGGCAGCCCCGGGCCCCCTTCCTAAAACAACAGGCAGCATATGGGGCCATGAGGCTGCCACCCAGCCAAGGAAATCAGTCTTTGAACTTTTCAGGGCAACCCCAGGAAGTACAGGATTGGACCTCTGTTCCACCTGTCACACAGTATTAATGCCAGAAATGGGAGTTCAAATTCTGCCTACTGGACTCTTTGGGCCCTTGCCTACAGAGACTTGGGGATTGCTTATAGGGAGAAGTAGCTCAACTGTGAAAGGATTGCAGATTTATCCAGGTGTTACTGATGGTGATTATCAGGGAGAGATTACGATTATGGCTGCTTCACCTCATGCTGTTCTTACAGTACCTGCTAATCAGAGAATTGCTCAGCTTATTTTAATCCCTCTGTATCCAATGCTTTCTAATTTTGTTAAAAAGGAGCAAGGACAGAGTTGGTTTTGGTTCTTCTGATGTATACGGGATACAATCTATCACTAGCAAAAGATCTAATCTTAAATTAATTATTGAAGGAAAAAGTTTTGAAGGTTTAATAGATACTGGAGCTGATGTGACTATCATCAGAGGACAAGACTGGCCCTCAACTTGGGCTTTGTCTGAGACAATACTCATCTCCAAGGAATTGGTTATGCCAATAACCCAAAACGAAGCTCTAAGCTTCTAACCTGGAGAGATGAGGAAGGTAATTCAGGACAAATTCAGCCTTTTGTTATGTCAGATCTGCCTGTTACTCTGTGGGGAAGAGATCTGTTGTCACAAATGGGTCTTGCTCTGTGCAGCCCTGGTGAAATAGTTAATAAGCAGAGGTCAGAACAGGACATTAGAACATCTGGAGGCCCTAAGCCTCATCCTAATAGTAAAGGTTTGAAGCATTTTCCTTGATGGCCACTATCTTGCCTGTGCCCTATGCAGATAAAATTCAATGGATTAATAATATTCCAGCTTGGGTTGATCAGTGGTCTTTATCTCAAGAAAAGATAGAAGCAGCTTCTTTGCTAGTGCAGGAGCAATTGGAAGCAGGACATCTGAGGGAATCCAATTCCCCATGGAATACGCCAATATTTGTCATCAAGAAAAAATCAGGTAAATGGTAATTGTTATAAGATCTAAGAAAGGTAAATGAAACAGTGGTAGTTATGGGAGCATTACAAACTGGATTTCCATCTCCAGTGGGAATTCCAAAAGGATATTATAAAATAGTTATGGATTTAAAAGACTGTTTCTTTACAATTCCTTTGCACCCTGAGGATTGTGAGAGATTTGCTTTTAGTGTTCCATCTGTTAATTTTAAAGAACCTATGAAAAGATATCAATGGACAGTCCTTCCTCAGGGCATGGCTAATAGTCCTACGTTATGTCAGAAATTTGTGGCACAAGTCATTGATCCTATAAGGAAAAAATGGCCAATGATATATATTGTCCACTACACAGATGATGTCCTATTAGGAAAAAATCCTCAGGATGTACTTTTATGTTATAGAGACTTACAAGTTGCCTTAGATGAAAAGGGATTGCAGATAGCTCCAGAAAAGGTGCAAACTCAGGATCTGTATAGTTATTTAGGATTTACACTCACGGATCAATCTATTATTCACCAAAAGATTAAAAACCTTAAATGATTTTCAAAAATTATTAGGTGATATCAATTGGCTTTGTCCCTATCTAAAGCTTACTATGGGAGAATTGAAACCTTTATTTGATATTCTCAGAGGTAATTTTGATTCAAATTCTCCTAGATTTTTGACTAGAGAAGGAATGTCAGTGTTACAACAGGAAGAAAAGGCTATTGAAAATCAATTTGTTACTTATGTAGATTATTCTTTACCTTTGCATTTGTTAATTTTCAATACAGCTCATGTTCCTACAGCGTTGTTATGGCAAAAAGCACCCCTCATGTGGATACATTCAAGGGTGTCTCCTAAACGTAATACTTGCCATATTATGAGGCAGTAGCTCATGTGATAATGCATGGTAGAAAGCAAGCACTGACTTATTTTGGCAAGGAGCCAGATGTTATCATTCAGCCTTTCACTTTAGAGCAAGGTTCCTGGTTGAAACAGCATAGTACAGATTGGTTGCTTGCTCAGATAGGATTTCAGGGAATTATAATCATTATCCTGAAGATAAATTGATAAAATTCTTAAATGTGCATGAAGTGATATTTCCTGACTTCTTTACAGCCTTTGAGTAATGCCCTTGTGGTATTTACTGATGGTTCCTCTAAAGGACGAGCTGGATATCTTATGAATAATCAACAGGTAGTCATACAGACTCCAGGTCTCTCAGCTCAGTTAGCTGAATTAACAGCAGTATTAAATGTGTTTCAGGCTGTGACTGATGCTTTCAATCTTTTCACTGATAGCCTATACGTGGCACAATCAGTTCCTTTACTAGAAACTTGTGGTATGTTTAATTTTAATACTACAGCAGGATCCTTACTTTCACAACTGCAAAATGTCATTCTTGCACGAAAAAATCAGTTTTATATTGGTCATATATGAGCTCATTCTGGTTTTCCTGGACCACTGGCTGCAGGTAATAATTGTATTGACAGAATTCTTGTAGGAGAAGTCTTAGTTTCAGATCCTGTTGTACTAGCTAAACAGGATCATAATAAATTCTATCTTTCTAGCCATACTTTAAGACTTAAACAGAAAATTTCCAAAGAGCAAGCAAGAATGATTGTAAAACAATGCCCTAATTGCGTTATTCTATCTCCAGTTTCGCATTTAGGGGTAAATCCAAGAGGCCTTATGCCCAATCATATTTGGCAGATGGATATAACTCTTTATGCACAATTCGGAAAGCTTAGATATATGCATGTCTGTATTGACACTTGTTCAGGATGTATTATTTGCTTCCCTGCATATAAGAGAGGCCTCTAGAAATATAATTGATCATTGTTTACAAGCCTTTAATGTTATGGGCTTACCTAAAGTTATTAAGACGGACAATGGGCCAGCTTACTCTGGCAAAATTTTTGTGTGATTTTGTGAAAATTTTGGCATCAAACATAAAACTGGAATTCCCTATAACCCAATGGGACAAGGGATTGTTGAACATGCACACTGCACTCTTAAAAATTGGCTTTTGAAAACTAAAGGAGGGAAATTGTATCCTCCTAGATCTCCAAAGGCGCACCTTGCTTTTGTGTTGTTCTGAACTTTTTTTTTTTTTTTTTTTTTGGTTTTTGAGACAGGGTTTCTCTGTGTAGTCCTGGCTGTCCTGGAGCTCACTCTGTAGACCAGGCTGGCCTCAAACTCAGAAATCTGCCTGCCTCTGTCTCCCAAGTGCTGGGATTAAAGCGTGTGCCACCACCACCCGGCTGTCTTGAACTTTTTGCAGACTGACATCAAAGGTCAGTCCACTATGGACCGACATTGGCATCCTAATACTTCAAGTTCGTATGCCATGGTGAGGTGGAGAGATCCACTCACTAATACCTGTAATGGTCCAGATCCTGTTTTGGTTTGGGGCAGAGGGTCCGTGTATATTTTTTCTCAGTAAGAGGATGAAGCTCATTGGCTTCCTGAAAGATTAATACGCCAGGTGGACTCAAATCTACAACCTTCTTAGTAAATGTGCTTAAATGCACTGCTGAAAAGTCTTTTTTCTTTTTCTTTTGTTTTTGAGCTGACAGATTTTTCTGTCACTCTGGAAATGCCCGCTTAATTCAAAAGTTTGCTTTCTCCCGAAGGTAAATAAATAATTCAAATTCATTTGCTCATGCCCGGAGCAAAAGTAAAGTCACTCCTACAGCGTTTAGCTGTTTCAGGCTGGTGAAATCCCAAAGTACTAGCCTGAATTTACTACTTTGCAGTTGAGGCTTGTTCTCAGCAAAGGTTCCCAGAATTGGAGCTGATATTTTGTAGCTCAATCAGGTGCCTACACTTATGTCCAGTACAGTGGCGTGCAGCTTTATTTTAACTTCAAAGAAGGTGGTTTGTAAAAAGACCGTGGACTTTGCAGGCAATAAAGGCATGTCTTGGCATTGGGTGCACAGAAGAAGGTGCATTTTGAAAACCTGTGTTCTTCGGGCTAGATCTCTGGCAAAGAAATCAACCTAAGACAGAGGCATGTGCCGAGTGGCTGTGTTTTTCAAAAAACACGATAAGCCCGGTTTGTAGTACAAACTAGATGTACATGTTCTCAAAGATGGGTAAGACATTTTGCCAACAGATATTATACTGCAAATATTCACTCAGACACCATGAAAATTCCCTGTGCAAAACCATGTTTGATTATGCCTTTCTTCTGCAATTTTTTAAAATAAAAAGGGAGGAATTGTTACCTTCCCCCTTCACTTCAGCCATCGGACGGACTTCTAGCAGCCTCTGCTTGGAGGCTAACACCTGGAAGCTAAGACATGCTCTCTGTTGACTGTGGTTCATCTTTGAAGAAACCACCTGAGCACGCTCACCGCCTGAACACACCCACCGCCTGAAGATCTTCTGAACCTGGAGACTTTGGCACCTGAATTTTCTTTGTAGTATAATCTAGAGACTTGGTTTCAGTTTCTCCTGTGACTATAAAAACTTTGGCTTATTCTGAGTAAAGTGGAGTCTTGAATGGGCCGCAGCAACAGCAACTTGGCTTCGTGTTTTCTCTTTGCATTTCAAACCCTCTATTTCAGGTTCTTTATTCCCTCCTGGCTGAGAACCCAGTTCGTGAAACTGTGGGCAGTTTCAGTAAATATTAAACTTTGAGCCTTGATCAGAAACTTTGTCTTGGCTTTATCCTCTCATTTCTCTCTCTCTCTCTCCCTTCCCCCCCCCCTCTCCCCCCCCCCCCCCCCCACACACACACATACACACACACACACCTCCAGCCCCCTGTCCTTTTTCATTTCCAGCCTCCCTTTCAGGTACCCAGTTCATCCATGGCTGCTGGACAGCTACAAGAGGGAAAGGAGAAAGGGGGGGGGGGGCAATTACTCGGGCCTGCAGGAGCCTGCCCTTCAAGTAAGCCTAAGACACCAGGGTAGGGCAGCCATGAGTTACAGAACAGACGCAAACTTGGGAAAGGGCTGGGGTGTGGGTATGGGGTGGGAGGGAGACAGAAATTAGAATACATTACATACATGTAGAAAACTCACAAATTGTTAAATAAAATGTAACTCTTGTCCTAAAACCTTGTAGAATCACATCTTCTACTGGTTTCTGTGGCAGCCATGCCCACTTTTCTGCCAACCTCCCTAAACTCTATTTCCTCTGCCTAATGGGTTTGAGTTTTGTTTTGTTCTGGGAATAGTATACGACACCTGCTCACATGTAAGTCCCAGTATGCGTACCTTTGTACAGGGAGACCTGAGGAGAATGTCAAGTGTCCTGCTCTATCACTCACTTTCCCCAGAGACAGGGTCTTCCATTAAACCTGGAGTTGACTGGCAGGCCACTCTCCCATCCATCCTGAACATCATTAGAGCAATGGGCATAGACAGCCAAACCCAGTTTGTGTTTGTTTTAACTTGGTTCGGGAAATATGAATTCATGTCCTCATGCCTGAAGCCATATCCCTAGGTCCTAACTCATTAAACCATGCGCTTAGCTGAGGTTCGCCATTTCAGTCTCCATGGAGCTTGCCCACTTCTGACCAACCAGCTAGCCACTATACAGCATCACCCCAAAACATCCAAGGGTAACACTTTTAACTGCCAGCGGCCCCTCCAGACCATGTTCCCTCCTCCAATCCCCAGCTGAGTTACCCGCACCTTAGCCTGAGTTGGCCAGCCCATCCTCATTCAACCACCCAGGACTATCAGTTTTACGAACCTTCATCAGTGTGGATGTGTAGTGTAAGTGAAGAGATTGTTTTTATTTATGCAGTGCTTACTACAGTGGCCATCACAGTTAAGTCTTGTCAATTTGACTGGACCAGGGATCAGCTAATAGACACATCTCTAGTTGGGTCGACCAGAGTCTTTCCAGAAGGGCTGACTAAGAGGGAAGACCCTTAGGCACCTCTGGCAGCAGCTGCTAGCCTTCAGTCCCTGCTGGTGAGCGCATCCCCTGTGCTGCTGCCAGCAGCAGTCACCTTAACTGAAGTCAGATCCTAGTGTGGTCAGCCTTCCAATGCCCACTGAAGACCAGCAGCTCTCAGGAATCCTCCAGGCCTTTCTTTGCATCCAGACTTGGGGGACTAAGCCTCCAGTGTATAGACATTCACTGGTAAACTAAGCCAATCTAATAAACCTCTTATAATTTATTCCTTCCCAGAGTCCTATTCCTCTAGAGAACCTGAATATAACTAGATACTAACAATAAAAAATTACTTTAGGCTTGGGAAAAGTCCTAATGTAGGTGTGACTAGGAAGCCGCAGCTAAAAGAGGAAAATCAGTTCAGTCCCAATAAAGCAAGCTTCAGAAAGAACCCCCAGCCAAGCAGCTCTTTAGCCTACCCAGGAGCTAGGCTATGTCTTTCTCAAAAAAAAAAAAAAAAAAAAAAAAAAAAAAAAACCTTTTATTATGGCTTATTTAGTATTTGTATGCACATTAGTGTATGAGTCAGAGGACAACTTATAGGAGTCTATTCTCTATATCATGTGGGGTCCTGAAAATTAAACTCAGGTTATCACGTTTGGTAGCAAGTACCCTTCCCCACTCTCAACAAGCCCTTTTCTTTTTCAGTTTTGTTGTTTTTTTAAAGATTTTTATTTTAAATTATGTGTATGCATGTGTATCTATAAGGGTGTGTGCATATGGATACAACTGCCCAGCTGTTGGCAGCAGCACAGGGGATGCGCTCACCAGCAGCGACTGAAGGCTAGCAGCTGCTACCAGAGGTGCCTAAGGGTCTTCCCCCTTAGTCAGCCCTTCTGGAAAGACTCTGGTCGACCCAACTAGAGATGTGTCTATTAACTGATCCCTGGTCCAGTCAAATTGACAAGGCTTAACTGTCATGGCCACTGTAGTAAGCACCGCATAAATAAGAACAATTTACAGGCCGTTGAGCCACCAGACTGACATGGGTGCTGGAAACCCAACTCAGATCCTCTGAAAGCTATACATACTCTTAATTGCTGAGCCATCTCTCCAGCTGCCCTACTTTTCTAAACTTGGAAAACAGTGCTGAGGCAGGCTGGGGCTATACATCAGTTGGTTAAAATGTTTGCCTAGCAAGCACAGAGCCCTAGACTTGATCCCCAGCATGACATAAACCAGGTATTATGGAACACACAAACTGGTCACTCAAGTGGTAGAGGCAGGAGGATCAGAAGTTCAAAATCACCCTCAGCTACACAGCAAACTGAAGGCCTGCCTGGGCTACAGGAGACTCTGTCTCAAAAAATAAACAACTAATTCTGGGAGCTGTGGACCTCAGTGGTAGGATGCATGTTTAGCGTATGTGATGACCTGAGTTTAATCCACACTCATCAAAACAGAAGATATACTGAAACCAGAGGCAGTATTTCTTAACAGCTTCAAACACCATTAATTTCCTCATGGAGGCAGATCACACAGACATTACCTGGGCTTACATGAAAGCCCTGGGAGTGGCTAGTGTCTTGGTTGGTGTCACCACTGCACAGCAGCTCAGGCTCACCACTCCTGGCTTCTTCAGCCTCCAAGGAACATGAACAATTTGGTTCTCCACAGAGATGAAGAGTTCAAACAGCAGCACACTACTTTACAAAGAGACCAAAAACAGTTTTATTGCTTTACAAGCCAGTAATGAACACAACTAAATATCAACATGACACTTCTACACTCTCAAGTAGAATTACAACACTAGAACATACTCCTTCACTTTTAAGTGCAATTTGTTCATTGCATCTGAAACCGAATTTCAAGAGTTCTGTGTGGTGGCACTGACCTAGAGTCCCAGCTGCTTCACAGGCTGAGGCAAGAGGGGGGCTTTAACCCAGGAAGTGGAGGCCAGCCTAGACAACACTGCAGGCAGGACATCACAACCTCTATCTCTAAAGAGGAAAATACGAAACTTTTGACAAGAGCTTTAATGATATCTAGCAGAACCCACACTTAAACAACAAAGCAAGAGCCTGTGGAACCTCCCATCTCTAACTGACCATGCGGCTGGGAAGCCTTTACCTCCCCAGACACTTTCAAGAGCCTACACCTGTACTCAGGAAATGGAAACAGAGGCGAGAGTTCCAGGCCAGCCTGGACTATCAGTAAAACCCTGTCTCAAAGGGTAAACTAACAAAAATAGCCTAATATCTTATTCTAACCCTGCAAAAAGAACCTTTGAGAAGACTAGTCGACATGTCCAACAATATACAGCAATCACAGCTCATCCCTCAAGATGGGAAATTAGAGTGAGCCTCCCGCCACCCTGCTGCACAATGAGGGGTTGAACCCAAGGCCTCAGACATGCGAGGAAAACAGTCACTGAAACGTACCCCCAGCCTTTCTGGTTGTTTGTTTGTTTGTTTGTTTGGTTGGTTGGTTTTTTGTCACAGGATCTCACTCAATTAGCCAGGCTACCCCTGAAGCCTTGAATTTGCCAGTCTCCTGCCTCAACCTCCTGGGAGCACAGGCCTGTACTCTCAGGCCGCACTTTCGCGTTAGTCTTTAACCACGGCCTGATAAAAACCAGTGTCCAATATCCCACTGCACAAACATGAAGCCCAAACTGCTACCAAACAAGAAAGGGTGACACCCTTGAACACTTCCTATTACACTAGTAATGCCAGGGGCTTCCCGTCAGAGGGTGCAAAGACCTACACTATTTTTGTTGGGTTTTTTTTTTTTTTTTCAGTTTTTTGAAGTCCTAGAATGGATCAGTGCCTCACACCAGTCAAACAAGTCTATCACTAAAAGCTACATCACCAGCCCTGACTTTAATAATTTCAGTTCTACCCCAAGAATGGCCAGATATGAATTCTTACACTATCTGGAAAGGAGAAAGGATAGAGGAGCCCACAAAGTTTACATGACTACCCTAAACGATACCTTTTAAATGTACTGATACAATCACAACCTGCAATTTTTTATTCCAAAAAATACTGCCAATCACATGAATTTTTTAAAGTCAAATTTTACTTTCTATTGCACCAAACAGCACTGATTTCTCTAAGAGCACACTCCTCGGTACAGATAACGAAGGAATACATGAGGATGGCTTTCTACTCCCAGACCACTTCTAGCTGGCTGCTGGGCAAAGGGCTCACAGCTTGCAAATACAGCACACAGGTGTTAGCTCTAGACTGGTGTGCAGACTAACTGCTATGGCAAACAGATGTAAGGTGACGTCAGAAAACAGGTGCTCTACCCCAACACAAGACACATCAGCACAACACTTTATGAGAGGGTCTGTCTACGTTGACCTGCTGAGCTGGACTGTACAGTTTCATCTGCTCTATTTTAGTAGCAGGGAGAGAATCGGGGCCTCAAATTTCCTAGGCAAAAAATTGAACTAACTTACAAGGCTTAACATAAGATGGGGAAAATAACGCTCCCGTGCTTGTCAGCCATTCTATGCTCACACTGAATCCAGGCTACGACTGGAAATGAAGGACTAATCTGGACCTAGAAAACATCATTGTTTACTTGTGGGAGAATCACAAACAAGACAACAAGCCTGTCAATCAGTACATCAACAGTCAGGTATGCAAGAAAGGACTTTTACCAAGGGACCAACACTTACACTGTTGACAAATGGTAATACAATGACAACACAACAAGTGCACTGAAACCTCGACAAAGAAACCCATCCATGGAAAGGTTTCTTTTCCTTTTTTCTTTTTTCTTTTCTTTTTTTTTAAGATCCAAAAAGTATTTCAATTCTGATACTCACACCACACAGCTGGTTACGAAAATAAAGCGCAGTGTTTAGCAACTGGTGCGCTAACTACAGGAAGAGGCACTAGCCCTCCCTGGCAACTGCAGAGCCAGCAAGGCCAGCCCCAGGGAAAAGCTCCTATTTTTCACCACAAGCCGCTGCTGTCTCCTTATTGAAGCCTCGGATGGAAAGATCGTAGACCACCTCCTCTACTTTCTTCACGTCGTACTTCAAGCCATCATAGCGCTTCCTCAGGGAGTCGTTCTTCAGATTGAGAAGGCGAAACCCTGAATCCAGCTCATTGATGAAGGTAGAGATGTGAAGGGGCCGAGAGTAGTCTCCAGCAGTGACACTGTTGACGGACAGCCTCGACTGCACAAGGAGACAGAAACCGCATACGTTACTATGTGGTCGCGCCCTCCACATCCTCCCAGTAACCACAGCTAGAAGCTCAAATTTAGACTCCTACACTGGACTGATGTCTGTAGTCAAGGGACTTACCTGTGAGCACATTAAAATACAAGGCTCTCTGAAACAAACACCACCAGAACTGAGGCAGTGTCTGCTACAGGTGACGGATAGAGTTAGCGTCTTCTGAAGCCTCTCTAATGCCTTTAGATGGCTATTAGGAAATAAAGTCATGTTAACATCAGCAAATGTCACTTTTACAGCTCAGCAGCTACTGCACAGAACACAGGACCTGTCACAGCAATCACAGGAACTGGGATCTTTTCAAACACAGGCCGGCCAAATGATTACCTATCGAATAATACACTACTGAGAGGTCATCTAGCCACCTAGAATTAATAAGATAGTCAGGTAAGAAGTCAAAATTAAGTCAGCTCAACCGTCCTGAAGGCCTGGTAGGGTTTCAAGACCCTACTCATAAGCTCTCCTTCCCCATGAAGTCCTATCCATTCTGCCAGGCTTCCCTGAGCCGCCCATTCAGTACACCCCAGGCTTCCCTGAGCCGCCCATTCAGTACACCCCAGGCTTCCCTGAGCCACCCGTTCAGTACACCCCAGGCGTCCCTGAGCCGCCCATTCAGTACACCCTAGGCGTCCCTGAGCCGCCCATTCAGCACGCCCCAGCACACACCGTTCAAGACACTCCCCAGCACTAACAGTACGACAGTGCTCAGGCTCAAGCTTGCTGAGCAGCTGTCCTAACAAGTCTGAGTTGGTGACACAATTTTTCAGTGGCCTTCTGTATCCGCCCCCCTCTATTTCCATGTTGAGAATGGCTCAGATTTTCACTAACCAACACAGTTAAATTGTTCTCTAAAATTACTCTATGAATTAATAAGGTGGTCAGAAATGAACGTCTTGACACTTCTAAAAGAAAGGGTAGGTATTACAATCTTTTAAATTAAAACTTCATAAATCACAACACTTGGAAGGTAGAGGCAGAAGAACCAAGAGTTCAAGGTCACCCTCAGCTACATAGCTGGATAGTGAATTCAAGACCCATTTGAGTTTCAGGAAGTGTTGTCTCAAAAAAGGGTACTCATTAGGTCAGGAGGTGGTGCATACCTTTGATACAGCACTTGGGAGGCAGAGGCATGTAGATTTAGTGAATTCAAGGCAGTCTGTCTACCAAGCAAATGCCAGGATGATCAGGGTTACACAGATAAACCCTGTCTCAAAAAAACAAAAAAGCAACAACAGAAAGTGGCCACTAGTAAATGCCGCAGCTCCTTCCCTTAGCATCTGAACTGGCATGTTTCTGACTCTGCCCTAACTGTTAACTTGACATATACAGTGCAGTCAATGACTGCCTCATGACTGCTAGATGTAAAAGTAACTCGTACTCACCTAATGTAATTATCATCTCCAAGGCTTTCTGCCTCAGTTTACTCACCTAGGCCTACTCCTGGACACTTCAAGCCTCCATACAATCTACAGTATCTAGGCCTAGAATGTTTTCAGCCTCTGAGACGTACTACTGAATAAGCTCACCCTTTCTAGGTCTTTCTGAACCCTGGCTGGCTGGCTGGCTTTCTGGCTGGCTGGCTGGCTGGCTGTCAATACAACCATTCTGGTTCGGACTCGTACACACTGACTGATTCAACCCAGCTTCTCTCAGCTTCTGACTGAGTTGCTCTGCTTGCTCTCATACTAACTTTGGCAATCTGTTCTAATCTTCTGGCTCCTCCTCATTCTCTAGCTTATAGCTAGCTCTGCATTCACCTGTGTCGAGCTTGTTCTCTCCTTTACCTGTCTCTGTAAAAATCTCCCGGTAAACCTGCCCTTTCTCCTTTTCTCTCTCGGCACTGCTCTCTCTTAGGTAGACTCTTGCCTCTCTGTTCTCCCGAGAGTTGGGCCTAGCCTAGTCTGTCAAAGCTTTCCCTGCTTTGTCTGCCACTCAGTTAGACATCACTTTCTACAAACTAAGTTTATCTTAATTGTTTGGGATTAAAGGTGAGTACTAAGAGTGTGTCCGTACTCCAGCCAGAGCAGTCATGTTGCCAGATTAAAATCCCTCTATAGCTACAAGGCCTAAAAAGACCCCAAGACTTCTTCAGATCAGGCAGCCATTTTAAGAATGAAAAATGAAACGGAAGCAGGAAATTCAAAACAGTGCCAGGCATGCTGGCGAGAGGTCAATTAGTAAAGTGTTTCCTTGCAAGCATTAGGACCTGAGTATGATCCCAAGAATCCATGTTTAAACAAAAATTAGGCATGCTGGCTTGTACTTATAATCCTAAATTTGGGGAGATGTAGACAGGTAGAGATCTTTAAGACCTGCTGGCTAGCCCACCAGCCTAGCCTATTTGGTAAACTTCAGGCCAGAGAAACCCTGTCTCACAACAACAAGTTTGGGCCTACAAGATGGTTCATCGGGTAAATGGCTGCCACCAAGCCTAATGATCTGAGTTCCATCTCTAGGACCCATATGGTAGAACAAGAAAACTACTAAAATTCGTCCTGTGATCTCCATGCACACTCCAGGGTACATACATACATACACACGAACCATAACTTTTTTGTTCCAAAAAAAGGTGGCCAGCACAAAGAATGTACACTGTTGAGGCCTACCCCTCTAGCATAGCCGAAGCCACTTTGTTCCATGCCTGACCCAGTAAAATAGCTTGACTCAGAGCCACACACCCTATGTGTTTTGTATGTTCTGAGATTTGATAATCTTAAGAAATTTCACAACCATAAGTTCCACTTATAAATAATAAAGGTCAGCTAAAATTGCTGTGTGTAGCTAGCCAAAAGAGCCTGAATCGGAACCAACCAACAGGCAATGCTTCCTGCACCTGCACATGAGCTCATTGTGGGTTTTTCCTTTATAAGTTGATCCTGAAAAATGTTCCAGGTGGTTGCTTTTAGCTCCCAAGTCTGAGCTACAGCCTGGATCGGTCAGTCTTGGGGTATGCACTCAATAAACCAACCCTGTTTAACTGAGACCAGAGTCTGACTGGTTTGTGTGGTAATTCCCGAACCCCAATATGTACTTGCACACACAGGACCACCTCAACACACTTTTCTTACCAGTTCACTGGCAAGAATTAAAACTCCTGAGAGATAATCTTCAACATCCAGATGAAACCCTTTTTCCCGATCTGGTTCAACTAAAAATAAAAATAAAATAAAAAATTCAGAATAAAGGACAGTAATGATATGAAAGCAATTTAAGAGAAAGAATAAAAATACACACACACACACACAGAAATCTTTTCCAGCTTGTTAGGGTATTCCCCCCTTACCCACTCACAGAGACTGCTACACTCTTCATGCCACTGCCAAGCCTGACAACGTCAGCTCAATGCTGGGAACTGACGGGCATAATGGAAGGGGAACCAACACCCAAGCTGTCCTGGGCTCCAAGGGAGCATCACACCTTCCATGCACCCACAGAAATTATTAAATGTCATGTTTTTAAGTAGACAATGCCTAAGGAAGAACACCCAGAGTTGTCCCTCTAACCAGATACACACACTCAGAGATAGAAATAGTTTCTCCCTCACGAAAACCTAACCTAATGTACATGATTCTACAGATCACACTGAAACACTTACTGCCAAGAATCTCTGTAACGGCTTCTCGGGTCACCAGGGTCTCTGTTTCCAAATATACCACAAAGGCTGCCAGGAAGACCAGGCGCTGAAGCACAAATCGCCAATGCTCGTGAAACCTGCAGAAAGGACATAGCAAGTACCAGGTTAAGGACTGAAACAAGGACACACTCAATATGGCTCACCCCAACAGCCTAGAAATAGGGTTTTTCTACAAACAAAATCTTACGGGCAACCCCAATATATAAAACAGACAGAAGCAACTCAGCACTCAAATACATTAAATAGATATAGCATGAATCTGACAAGTTCAGAAGTGTGTAGTATTTACCTATAAGTATAACCAATGAGAAGCACAATCCAATTTTTTAATAAAATGAAAATTAAAACTAAAGACTATGTTTATCAATCTGACTAAAGGTTTTCAATAGTCTTAAAGACAGAAAGAAGCAACCTAAAGACTACGAATGCGGGTACAGCTGACAAGAGTTTAGCTTGGTACATACAAAGCCCTGGGTTCCACTCCACAAACAGCATAAACCGGGCTTGGTGGCATAAACCTATGTAACGCTAGCATTCAGAGGGTGAGATGTCCAAGACCAGTGTGGTAGTTCTGAATAGGCATGGCCCCAGAGTCATGTTTGAATGCTTGTTGGCCCACAGGGAATGGCAGTGTCAGGAGGTAATGGCCTTGTTGGAGGAAGTATGTCACTGTGGGGGCAGGCTTTAAGGCCTCCTATACACAAGCTACACCCAGAGTGGCACACAGTCTCCTGCTACCTATGAATCAAGATGTAGAACTCTCAATTCCTTCTCCAGCAGCAGGAGTGCCTCCAATCCACCATGTTTTCTGCCCTAATGACAATGGATTAAACCTCTGAAAGTATAAGCCAACGCAGACTAAGTGTTTCCCTTCATAAGAACTGTCATAGAGCCAGGCAGTGGCTTAGCAATGCGATTCTTTGTTGTTGCTTCTACAAAGATTTCTGCCTACGCATAAGTATTCAATATCTCTACTTCTCCTTTCTTTAAACAAAAACGTCATGCTATAAATGAGCACTGTTTGTCTTACAAACCTGTAATACTGTTCGGCAGGGAACTTGGTCTTCAGGGACGTCAGATGTGTTTTTACTGTACTGAAATGTTCTCGAGCTTTCAAGCACCTCTTTGGAACTGATCATAAAAGATAACAAAATTTTATAATGAAAAACTTACCAAACTACCAATACAGTTCTTGCTTACTAATCCATGGAGTCTCTGTGGACATTAGCTAATCAAGGACCACTATCCCTCAGTTACTTTTCCTCTAAGTCCTCAGACACCAAAAATCACTGTTTCTACCTCCTATGGTTAAAAAAAAAAAAAAAAAAAGAGCTTTACTGACTATTCTCAGATTCATAAACTCTACATCACTGCATAAATGACTTTTGGAACCTTGTAAGCTGTGTATCAGAAAATAACTTCAGCTCTTTTATGTTGGCTGCATCTTACAAAGGAATCCATGTCTTACTTGACATATTAGAATCTCAACAAAGAGCTGACTATAAACACAAATTTTAGAATGTTTTATACCTGGCACTTTATTATATAAAATATAAAATATTAATATTAAAAGGCATTCAATCATTAGAAGCATTCATTAAAGCACAAAGACTCAATGTGCCAACTGTAATGAAACTCACTGACGTCTGAGGTTCAGGTGAGAGGAACACAGCTCAACACCAGCCTGGCCAACAAAGCAAGGCTCCTGTTTGCGCGCACGCGCGTGCACGCACACACCAATAAACTATCATAGCAAAACAGCAACATGTCTATTTAAAACACACTATACACACGTGGAAAAGCAACCAAAATATTAAGAATATCATAAATCCTCAAAATGACCAAACCACTAATTCTCCAATTTTCACTCACAAAAAAGAAAAAAAAAAGCACAATGGACATTCCTCACAACAAATGACAAAGGCGTACTCAGTATGTCCCTTTAATGGAATGTGACTTAGAATGATATGTTGGACGAAGAAGAAAATTCAAAAAGCAAAGCAAAAACTTACTGTCCTGAAACCCAGTGCCCTGATGGACCCCTTGAAGTAGGGTCAAAATCTCTCGAGCAGTTTGTTCTAAACTCTGTACGACTTTTCGTATTTCCTAGAGAGAATTAAAAATAAAAACCAGGTAAGGTCAGTGTAATCTTCAGCACACAGTCCTACAGACACGCTCCCACACCCTCACATTCAGTCCCAACTCTCAGACTTTCCCCAGAAGGGATTCTTCGGGTGCGAGCCCAAACTCTTCCAGTAATTTCTTCTTGTCACAACTCCAGGAGCTGCTAAGAAGCCTCATATTCTTCAGGTAGCCATGAAAGAAAAAAGCCACCTGCTCAAAAACCCAACTGAGACACTATAAAATGAATAATTGGCAATGTAAATGTTCTATATAGGACAAAAACTTAAATACAAATGATGACTGGTTTTCACTCATTCATTTTACACACATTCTCTGAGCACATTTAGTGACGGGCATTATGCAAACATCAGAGAAGCAAGCAATCCCTTCTAGCAAATTAGTAAATAGGACAGGTAAGGTTTTGTTTTTTAACTTCTCACAACTTTAGGAGCTAACAGAAAAGCAGTCCTTTTCGTTATAATGTCAAGATAAGGACTATAAGTTTTGCACATCTAATTTCAGCACTGAAAACGCTGAAGGCTACAGGTTCAAGTTCGAGGCCACCCAAGGCTGCACATCAAGATCCTGTCTCATGCGCAAAAGGAAAACAGTCAGAGTGCAGAAAATAAACTTATTCCAGCAAAAGCAGATCATACAACCAAGAGTCCTCAGACAGGACAATATCTGGAGCACTAGATGAATAAAAAGTTAAACTTTGAACATACACAGTAAGTAACAAGTGTAAATAAAAGGAGAGCGGGGAAAGAGACCTTGTGAGCCACAGTAGAATCTAGATTTTTAAAAGTTCTATGTGGGATGAGAAGCTACAGGAGAGCTTTTTACTTAAAGAAAGACCGCAAGTGCTTTTAAAAAAAAAAAAAAATGCCAGCAGCCAATATAGAAAAGGTGTGCTGGTTAGCCACGGGCGTTAACCGAGCCTGGGACTAGAATGCTTGAAAGAGGAAAGGTGATTTTCAAAGAGGTCCATGATGCTGAGAAGTCGAATCCGGAACCAAGAGGCGGCCTAACCTAAACCCATTGGGCCCGAAAACGAGAGACCGAGCAGGGCCAGACCAATTGGCCCAGCCTGGCTAGGAAAAGAGCAAGAAGAAAAGAAGAAGAAGAAAAAGAAAAAGGAGATGGGGAGGAAGGGGGCTCGCCTCTCGGATGTCCTGCTCGGCAGCCAAAAAGCCCTGCAGCTCCACGAAGATCTCGCTCACAGACATGGCGCCGGCTGCCCAACAATCAGTCAGCACCGGAGCACCGCCGAAGGAAGTACGACCCGCAGACGAGAAGCGGACTCGCTCGCGACGCCCGTCGCGGTCGCCGTCGCCGTCGCCGTCGCCGCTACCGCCGCCGCCGCCGCTGCCGCCGCGTCCACCGGCTCTTGCGCCACGGCTGGCGCCGGGGTCTTCCCACACCCGCGGCGCGCCGGAGCCCGGGCTGCCCGCCGCAGTGCCTGAGGCGCCGCGCGCACAGTCCCGGGGACCCCGAGGCCGGGCCGCAGGACTAAGAGCGGGGCCTCGGTGGCCGCCCGCAGGTAGGCATCTCCGGAAACAGCCCTACGGGGCCGTACGCCGGCTGATGGGCCGCTCCGCTCCGAGTGAGGAGTCCGGGGACTCGGCGGGGAGACGGCTAGGAAAACAGCCGGGTTGGGGCGTGGGGTGGCGTGGGGTGGCGGGGGGGAGCCTTAGCGGCACGTGGCTGGTAGAGGGTGGGGCCAGGGAGTGGCGCGGTCATACCTGTGTGCTTCAGTCCAGGGAGGAGAAGTGAAGACTTCGCCGCGTGCTGCTCGACAAAGAGCATGCATGAGCTGAATGTGAGAGGAGGTCGAAAGAATGTAACATAGATGATACATAGAAAAATAATAAAGGACTATAGTCTAAGCCGGGCGGTGGTGGCGCACGCCTTTAATCCCAGCACTTGGGAGGCAGAGGCAGGCGGATTTCTTGAGTTCCAGGCCAGCCTGGTCTACAGAGTGAGTTCCAGGACAGCCAGGGCTACACAGAGAAACCCTGTCTCAAAAAAAAAAAACAAAAAACAAAAAAATAGTCTAAATAACTATTGATGAATACAACTATTATCTTCGGGGCTGGAGAGATGGCTCAGTGGTTAAGAGTGCTGACTGCTCTTCCAGAGGTTCGATTCCCAGCAACCACAGGGTGGCTCACAACCATCCGTACTGGGAACTAACGCCCTCTTCTGGTGTGTCTGAAGACAGCTACAGTGTGCTCATGTACATAAAATACATAAATCTTTTGAAATATATATTATCTTCAAAAAGCGTGTTAGTGTAACCTTCAACCAAGGAATACACTTCAGCTGTGAAAGTGCTCTGGGGCTTTGAAGTCCTTGCACAAGATCTGCCTGACAACTATCCCATCCTCCCAATGAGTATCTTGAAAATCTGGTCTTGAGCATTCTTGAAGAGGCCAGAATTCACCTCATAGCTCCCGCCAGCTGCTTCTCCGCCTGGTCAGCTAGTCTGCTTACTCTGTGAACGAGCTTGGATGGAGTACTGCGAGTTCTTTCTTTGAAAGATTCTCCTCTGTAGTGGAGTAGAGAGCTCTTAGCCGTTTGAAAGGGAGAGCGGTTGACAGGGTTGTTAGCAGTTAAAGGTTCGTCACCAAGACGGGCAGCCTGATGGAAGGAAAGAACCAATTCCCACAAGTTGTCCTCTTTAAACACACACACATACACTCACACACCAAGTAAATAAATGTCTAATCTTTGAAGAGCCCTCTCATACTCTTCCTCAGCCCGAATTTTAACCTCAAAAGAACCATTCTTCTTTGAAGGAGCAGGACCTAGCCAAGACACCCACTTGTACAGGAACTGGTTTTAATCATGTTCTGGACCCCGTTGCCTCATAACTTAGGTAGGAAGGAATATTCTTCCTTTGGAAGCTCTCACTGGAATTCAGATACCTTGCTGGAGCCCGGGAGAAGGGCTTCTCTTTTCCAACAGCCAATCTCTTGTTTTGTGCTCTTCCGTTTTGTTTTGGTAAAGAATGTGTTAGATCTCAAAGAAACACATCTCAGGACCTTTGGCTCCTCCCAGCACTTCTCACCAGCCCCCTACCCTAAACTTCTCCCTCCCAGAGCCTGGGCTTCAGCTTCTCTTCCCCTAGTTTCCCCTCCCTATCAAACGGCGATGTGACTACACACTCTCCTGGTCCCTCCTGGTCCCTGCACCTCCTCTTCTGTTCCTCTCTTGCTCTCCCCACCTTGTATCTCCTCTTGTTCTCCCCTTCATATCTACAAGAATCCCTTCTCAACCATACCTTGGAGCAGCCACATCCTTGTTTTTCATTCATTAGTGTCTTAACTAGGCCGGTGTTTAACTCATTATATAACTAAGGATTCGTGAACTTCCCATGGATCCCGCTCTTCCTGCCTCCACCTCCCCAGTGCTGGGATGACAAGCATGGACCACCAAGCTCAGCTTTACATCATCGCTTCACCAAATTCCCATGCCCGCTATTTTTCTGAAGGACCTTTTGAGAAAGCTTCCAAATCTCCAAGTTCAAGACGTGCTCAACACTGAGACAGTGGCTCCAGCACCAACATTTAAGAAGAGTGGCTTGTGGATGGTAGGAGCATCCTACATCCTCTCTCAAATCGACTCTCAAAAGTTCTTGTCTGGATTGACAAGTAAAGTGTAAAAATGAAAAGTTTATTTCGAAGTTAACTCTTTTATTCTTAACTTTTCAATTATTCCTGTTTATTTACTGTGTATGTGTTTGGTTTGTATGGGCATATGTGGAGATCATATTTACTTACTCTGTGTGTGTGTTTGGTTTGTATGGGCATATATGGAGATCACATTTACTTACTCTGTGTGTGTGTGTGTGTGTGTGTGTGTGTGTGTGTGTATGTGTGTGTGTATGTGTGTGTGTGTTTGGTTTGTATGGGCCTATGTGGAGATCAGAGGACAACAGAAATCAGTTTCCTGTTTCTACCATATGAAACCTGGAGTTCACACACAGGTCATTAGGCTTGGAAGCAAATGTCTTTAACCACTAAAATACTACCATTACACTGTCTGGAAACTGAAGGAAAGAAAACTGGGACTTAGAAAATAAATTCCCAAACCTGCTATGGTGGCACACGTTTTTAGTCCCAGCACTCGGGAGGTTGAAGCAGGCAGATCTCTGAGTTTGAGGCCATCCGGGTCTGCAAAATGAGTCTTTGAAAGTCAGGGCTGTTACACAGAAAAAAAACCTGTCTCAAAAAAACAAAATAATAATAATAATAATAATAATGATAATAATAATAATAATAGAAAATGAACTTCCAAGTAGACCAGATTTATAAAAATATAATCTCAATCATTGCAATTGGGAGGAGCTTGTTTAAGTAATTATGAAAACACTTAGGTGCAGCAGTAGAACTGAATGGTGGAAAATTCAAAGTTACCTTAGATCAAAGCCCCCAAAATGCCATACATTTGGATCCACAGGAGAGCCTAACTAATGAGCAAATAATAACTGCTCTCACTACATAGAAATCAAACCTCACAGAGCAAAGCATGACGGCTATATCTGCTTGTAAGCTAAGCACTTGGGAAGCAAGAAGATCACAAGTTCAAGGGCAGCCTCAGATAACACACAAAGCCATGTGTTCAAAGTCTAACAGAACCACTGCTGCCTGGGAGCAGCCTACATCAGCCATACACCAGTTTGACCATGAATCCCTGCTATAACTTGGGTCTGGAATTTTCCATGAGGGGCTGTGCATTGAAGTCATTATCCTGAGCTCATGGAGCTAGTGGAGGCAATGGAAACTTTATGAGATGGGACATAACAGGAGATCCTAAGTCCCTGTCATTGGAGGTGTGTCCCTAGTGGTATTGTGGGACTCTGGTTCCTTCCTTGCTCTTCTCCCTTCTTTCCCCCCATCCCTGAGACAGGGTTTCTCTGTGTAGCCTTGGCTGTCCTGGAGCTCACTTTATAGACCAGGCTGGTCTCGAACTCAGAAATCCGCCTGCCTCTGCCTCCCAAGTGCTGGGATTAAAGGCGTGCGCCACCACTACTCGGCAAAATTACCTTTTTTAAAACATTTGATTTTATTATTATATAGACACACCAGAAGAGGGAGTCAGATCTCATTAGGGATGGTTGTGAGCCACCATGTGGTTGCTGGGATTTGAACTCAGGACCTTCGGGAGAGCAGTCAGTGCTCTTACCCACTGAGCCATCTCACCAGCCCCTCTCCCTTCTTTACTGTCCTTTTAGGACTCACATAGGCCAGGATGGCTCCAAACTTGCCATGTAGCTCAGGAGGACCCTGAATTTCTGATCTTCCTGTCTTCCCCTCCCAAGGATCAAGACTACAACCCTGGAGCACTGAGCTTCCTCTCTCTTCCTTCCCTTCCCCCTCCGTTTCCTCTCCTCCTCCCTCTCCCTTCTTCACTCTTTCTTTGACAAGATCTTGCTTTATAGCTCTGAAACTGGCCTGCGTGCAGATCACATTGACGTTGAACTCAGTGTCCTTCTGTCTCAGCGTCCTGAGTAGCACGGCTACCTGCAACATGCTTAGGTCCTCTTTCTTGTTCACCACCCAGTGGTAAAGGGAGCTGCTTTGCTCCACCACGTGGTTTATGAAGATGTGCTCCCCTCACCATGGGTTCAAAGTAACAAAGCGAACACACTGTAGACTGGACCTCTCTGAACTGTGAGCCAAAATTGCCCCCTTTCTATCCACAACTTCATAGCTCAAATGTTTACTATAGCAACACTAAGCAGTCTGCAAAACAACTTGGGCCAGCAACAGGAAAGAGCACAGCTTAGTTGTACCAGCTAACACCATCACTTTCTCAGTCAAGAGCAACCAAAGTCTAACAGACCCAACCCTCATCGCCAACAACGACGAGTTGCTTATTGAACTGGACGAGGCCAGGATGCCTTGTGGACACAGGAACAGCCCTGAGGACTTGACACTGTGCCATGCTGTATTCAGCATCTTGTCCCTCAGAACCTTGTCAAGATTGGATCACCCACTCTTCCTGCAGCTATTGCCCAAAGAGGATACAGTACCTCAAGGCCTCAGGACATGGAGACCTCAATACACGGCACATCCAATACTTCAAAGTCAAACTTTATTTTTTGTTAAATGTTATCCCAGCGCTCAGGAGTCAAAAGCAAATCTCTGAGTTCAAGGCTAGCACGGTTATAGAATGACTTTTAGGACAGTAAGGAGTACACAGAGAAACACTGTACAGAAAAACCAAACAACAAAGTGCTTTGAGACAAGGTCTTGATCTGTCACCCTGGCTGGCCTGGGAGTTGCTAAGTAGACCAAGCTGGTACAAAATTCAGAGATCTGATTCCCAAATTCTGTGATACATACATGTGACATCACATCTGAGACCTACCTTTTTTGAACTTTTTACTCTCTCCCTATCTTAGTCAGGGTTTCTATTGCCGTGAAATGACACCATGACCAAGGCAACTCTTAAAAGGACAACATTTCATTGCAGCTGCCTTACTGTTTCAGGGGTTTAGTCCATTATTGTTATGCCCAGTTTGCAAGACTCCCAAGAGACCACCAGGGACCACAACTCCAATGCAAGCACCTGGGAGTCTTTACTGGAGTTCAGACTCAGGCCACAATCCTCCCTGAGTAACAGGTTAGGAAAGTGACAATGCTGATCTAGGGGCTTGGGAAATTTTGGGAAAAAAATACAGGGAAAATTTGCAAGCTGGGGCTTCTGAGCCTTGGCATGACATAAATTGAGTAAATGGGTAAAGGAGTTTTTTTCTATTCATATGTAATTTTTTATTGGATATTATATTTGCATTTCAAATGTTTCCTGGTTTACCCCCTGGAAAGCCCCCTATCCCATCCCCCCTTCTCCTGCTTCTATAAGGGTGATCCTCAACCAGCCCACCCACTGCCTCCTCCCCACCCTCGAATTCTCCTACACTGGGACAGTGAGTCTTCACAGGACCAAGGGCCTCTCCTCCCATTGATCAAGGCCATCCTCTGCTATATATGTGGCTGGAACCATGTGTCCCTCCATGTGTACTCCTTGATTGGTGGTTTAGCCCCTGGGAGCTCAGGGGGTTCTGGTTGGTTCATATTTTTGTTCTTCCTATGGGGTTGCAAACCCCTTCAGCTACTTCACACCTTTCTCTAACTCCTCCAATGGTTGGCCAAGAGCATCTGCCTCTGTATTTGTCAGGATCTAGCAGAGCCTCTCAGGAGAGACCTAAATCAGGCTCCTGTCAGCAAGCACTTCTATGCATCCTCAATAGTGTCTGGGTTTGGAGACTGTATATGGAATGGATCCCCAGGTGGGACAGTCTCTGAATGCTCTTTTCTTCGGTCTCTCCTCCACACTTTGTCTCTACACACTTTGTCTCCATATTTCCTCCCATGACTATTTTGTTCCCCCTTCTAAGAAGGACTGAAGCATCCACATTTTGGTCTTTCTTCATCTTGAGCTTCATGTGGTCTTTGAATTGTATCTTGGGTATTGAGAGTTTGGGGGCTGATATCGACTGACCAGTGAGTGTATACCATATGTGTTCTTTTGTGATTGGGTTACCTCACTCAGGGTGATAATTTCTAGTTCCATCCATTTGCCTAAGAATTTCATGAGTTCATTGTTTTTAATAGCTCCATTATGTAATTGTACCATATTTTCTGTATCCATTCCTCTGTTGAAAGACATCTGGGGTTCTTTCCAGGTTCTGGCTATTATAAATAAGGCTGCTATGAACATAGTGGAGCATGTACCCTTGTTATATGTTGGAGCATCTTTTGAATATACGCCCAGGAGTGGTATGCCTGGGTCCTCAGGTAGTACTAAGTCCAATTTCCTGAGGAACCACCAGACTGATTTCCAGAGTGGTTGTACCAGATTGCAATCCCACCAACAATGGAGGAGTGTTCCTCTTTCTCCACATCCTTACCAGGATCTGCTGTCACCTGAGTTTTTGATCTTAGCCATTCTGACTGGTGTGAGGTAGAATCTCAGGGTTGTTTTGATTTGCATTTCCCTGATGACTAAGGATCTTTAGGTGCTTCTCAGCCATTCTGTATTCCTCAGTTGAGAATTCTTTGTCTAGCTCTGTAGCCTATTTTTAATAGGGTTATTTGATTCTCTGAAGTCTAACTTCTTAAGTTCTTTTGTTTGTTTGTTTTGTTTTGTTTTTGTTTTTGCTTTTGTTTTTGGTTTTTTGGTTTCTGGTTTTTTCGAGACAGGGTTTCTCTGTGTAGTCCTGGCTGTCCTGGAACTCACTCTGTAGACCAGGCTGGCCTTGAACTCAGAAATCCACCTGCCTCTGCCTCCCAAGTGCTGGGATTAAAGACGTGCGCCACCACAGCCCAGTTGCTTGAGTTCTTTGTATATGTTGAATATTAGCCCACTATCGGATGTAGAGTTGGTAAAGATCTTTTCCTAGTCTGTTGGTTGCCATTTTGTCCTATTGACAGTGTTCTTTGCCTTAAAGAAGCTTTGCAATTTTATGAGGTCTCATTTGTCAATTCTTAATCTTAGAGCATAAGCTATTGGTGTTCTGTTCAGGAAATTTTCCCCTGTGCCCATGTGTTCAAGGTTCTTCCCCACTTTCTCTTCTATAAGTCTCGGTGTATCTGGTTTTATGTGGAGGTCCTTGATCCACTTGGACTTGAGCTTTGTGCAAGGAGATAGGAATGGATTGATCTGCATTCTTCTATATGCTAACCTCCAGTTGAACCAGCACTATTTCCTGAAAATGCTGTCTTTTTTCCACTGGATGGTTTTAGTTTCTTTGTCAAATATCAAGTGACCACAGGTATGTGTGTTCATTTCTGAGTCTTCAATTCTATTCCATTGATCTTCCTGCCTGTCTTTGTACCAATACCATACAGTTTTTATCACTATTGCTCTGTAATACACCTTGAGGTCAGGAATGATGATTCCCTCAGAAGTTCTTTTATTGTTGAGAATAGTTTTCACTATCCTGGGTTTTTGGTTATTCCAAATGAATTTGCAAATTGCTCTTTCTAACTCTATGAAGAATTGAGTTGGAATTTTGATGGAGATTGCATTGAATCTGTAGATCACTTTTGGCAAGATGGCCACTTTTACTATATTAATCCTGCCAATCCATGAGCATGGGAGATCTTCCCATCTTCTGAGATCTTCTTCAATTTCCTTCTTCAGAGACTTAAAACTCTTGTCATATAGATCTTTCACTTGCTTGGTTAGAGTCACACCAATGTATTTTATATTATTTGTGACTATTGTGAAGGATGTAGTTTCCTTAATTTCTTTCTCAACCTGTTTATCCTTTAAGCAGAGAGGAAGGAGACTGATTTGTTTGAGTTAGTTTTATATCCAGCCACTTTGCTGAAGTTGTTGTCAGGTTTAGGAGTTCTCTAGTGGAATTCTGGGGTTGTTGGGCCCTATTTGGCCCTGGTTTGGGCCTTGAGGGCAAAGGCTCGAGTTTTATAAACTGTCTCAGTCCCTTCCATACTGGAGTGACTCAGCATGACCTGCTGCCTGACTTTGCCTAGCTTCTGCTGATGTAGAGTAACTGTTGGCTCCATTAGTCACCCCATACCCTTTGTCAACTTTCCTCTCCCTCTATGTCATCTCACCTCAGCAGAAAACTCCACCTCCTCTCTCAGCCCTTTATAAAGAAAAGATTGATACATTAAAAATGAGTTCCTGCTTTGACAGAGTCCCGGCTCTGGGTAGTTATTCTCTGGAGGCAGGAGATCTGAGCCGGGACACTCACCATCCTGCTCAGCCCCAAGAGACTCGGCTGGACCTGGTTCTCTCTCTGTCTCTGTCTCTGTCTCCCACCCCCCATGGGGTCACTTATGTATACTATCATATCATATGCAAATGGTGGTATTTTGACTTCTTCCTTTCCAATTCTTATCCCTTTTGATCTCCTTTTGTTGTCTAATTGCTCTGGCTAGGACTTCAAGTACAATATTGAATAGGTAGGGAGAGAGTTGGCAGCCTTGTCTAGTCCCTGATTTTAGGGGGAATTGCTTCAAGTTTCCATTTCGTTTGATGTTGCCTACTGCTTTGCTGTATATTGCTTTGACCATGTTTAGCTATGGGCCTTGAATTCCTCATCTTTCCAAGACTTTTACCATGAAGTGATGTTGAATTTTGTCAAATAGTTTTTCAGCATCTAATGAAATGATCATGTGTTTTTTTTAATTTGAGTTTGTTTATGTAGTGGATTATGTTGATGGATTTTCATATATTGAACCATCCCTGCATCCCTAGGATGAAGCCTACTTGATCATGGTGAATGATCGTTTTGATGTGTTCTTGGATTCAGTTTTCAAGAATTTTATTGAGTATTTTTGCATCGATGTTCATAAGGTAAATTGGTCTGACATTCTCTTTCTTTGTTGGATCTTTGTGTGGTTTATGTAAAAGTGTAATTGTGGCTTCAAATAACAAATTGGGGAGTGTTCCTTCTGTTTCTATTTTGTGGAATAGTTTGAAGAGGTCTTCTTTGAATGTCTGATGGAATTCTGTACTATACCCATCTTGTCAGAGACTTTTTTTGGTTGGGAGACTTTTAATGGCTGTTTCTATTTCTTTAGGGCTTATAGAACTGTTTAGATCATTTATCTGATCCTGATTTAACTTTGGCACCTGGTATCTGCCTAGAAAATTGTCCATTTCATCCAGATTTTCCAATTTGGTTGAGTATAGGCTTTTGTAGTAGGATCTGATGGTTTTTTAATTTTCCTCCATTTCTGTTGTTATGTCTCCTTTTTCAGTTCTGATTTTATTAATTTGCATACCATCTCTGTGCCCTCTAGTTTGTCTGGCCAAGGGTTTATCTATCTTGTTGATTTTCTCAAAGAACCAGCTCCTAGGTATTTTTTTTAAGATTTATTTTATTTATTATATGTAAGCACGCTGTAGCTGTCTTCAGACACACCAGAAGAGGGCACCAGATTTCATTACAGATGGTTGTGAGCCACCATGTGGTTGCTGAGATCCAAACTCAGGACCTTTGGAAGAGCAGTCATGCTCTTACCCGCTGAGCCATCGCTCCAACCCCAAGCTCCCGGTTTTGTTGATTCTTTGTATAGTTCTTTTTGATTCTACTTGGTTGATTTCAGTCCTGAGTTTGTTTATTTCCTGTTGTCTACTCCTCTTGGGTATATTTGCTTCTTTTTGTTCTAGAGCTTCCAGGTGTGCTGTTAAGCTGCTAGTGTATGCTCTCTCCAGTTTCTTTTGGGAGACATTTAGAACTATGAGTTTTCCTCTTATCAGTGCTTTCATTTTGTCCCATAAGTTTTGGTATGATGTGCCTTCATTTTCATTAAATTCTAAAATGTCTTTAATTTCTTTATTTCTTCTTTGACCAAGTAATCATTGAGTAGAATGTTGTTTAGCTTCCATTTATATGTGTGCTTTCCATTGTTCTTGTTGTTGTTAAGACCAGCCTTAATCTGTGGTGATCTGATAAGATACATGGGATTATTTCAATCTTGTATCTGTTGAGGCCTGTCTTGTGACCGATTATATGGTCAAGTTTGGAGAAGCTACCATGAAGTACTGAGAAGAAGGTATATTCTTTTGATATAGGATGAAATGTTCTATAGATATCTGTTAAATCCATTTGGTCCATAACTTCTGTTAGTTTCACTGTGTCTCTGTTTAGTTTCTGTTTCCATGATCTGTTCATTGCTGAGAGTCGGGTGTTGAAATCTCCCACTATTATTGTGGAGTTGAATGTGTGTTTTGAACTTTAGTAAAGTGTCTTTTATGAATGTGGTTGCCTTTGCATTTGGAACATAGAGGTTCAGAATTGAGAGTTCATCTTGGTAGATTTTTTTTCCTTTGACAAGTATGAAGTGTCCTTATCTTTTTTGATGACTTTGGGTTGAAAATCAATTTTATTTGATATTAGAATGGCTACTTCAGCTTGTTTCTTGGAACCATTTGCTTGGAAATTTTTTCCAGCTTTTTACTCTGAGGTAGTGTCTGTCTTTGTCACTGAGGTGTGTTTCCTGTATGAAGCAAAACGCTGGGTCCTATTTATTTATCCAATCTATTAGTCTATGTCCTTTTATTGGTGAATTTAGTACATTGATGTTAAGAGATATTAAGGAAAAGTCATTGTTGCTTCCTGTTATTTTTGTTTCTAAAGGTGGTATTATGTTTGTGTGGCTATCTTCTTTTGGATTTGTTGAAAGAAGATTACTTTCTTGCTTTTTCTTTGGTGTAGTTTCCCTCCTTATGTTGATGTTTTCCATCTATCATCCTTTATAGGGATGGATTTGTGGAAATATATTATACAAATTTGGTTTTGTCATGGAATATCTTGGTTTCTCCAACTATGATAATTGAGAGTTTTGCTGGGTATAGTAGCCTGGGCTGGCATTTGTGTTCTCTTAGTGTCTATATGACATCTGCCCAGGATCTTATGTCTTTCATAGTCTCTGGTGAGAAGTCTGGTGTAATTCTGATAGATCTGCCTTTATATGTTACTTGACCTTTTTCCCTTACTGCTTTTAAAATTCATTCTTTGTTTAGTGCATTTGGTGTTTTGATTATTATGTGTCAGGAGGAATTTCTTTTCTGCTCCAGTCTATTTGGAGTTCTGTAGGTTTCTTGTATGTTCATGGGCATCTCTTTCTTTAGGTTAGGGAAGTTTTCTTCTATAATTTTGTTGAAGATATTTACTGGCCCATTACTTTGGGAGTCTTCACTCTCTTCTATACCTATTATCCTTAGGTTTGGTCTTCTCATTGTATCCTGGATTTCCTGGATGTTCTGAGTTTGGAGCTTTTGCTTTTTGCATTTTCCTTGATTGTTGTGTCAATGTTTTCTACGGTATCTTCTGCCCCTGAGATTCTCTCTTCTATCTCTTGTATTCTGTTGGTGCTTGCATCTATGACTCCTGATCTCTTTCCTAGGTTTTCTAACTCCAGGGTTGTCTCTCTTTCTGATTTCTTTATCATTTCTAGTTCCATTTTTAGATCCTGGATGGTTTTGTTGAATTCTTTCACCTGTTAAGTTGTGTTTTCCTGTAGTTCTTTAAGGGATTTTTGTGTTTCCTCTTGAAGGGCTTCTAGCTGTTTACCTGTGTTCTCCTGTATTCTTTAAGGGAGTTATTTATGCTCTTCTTAAAGTCCTCTATCATCATCATGAGAAGTGATTTTAGATTACAATCTTGCTTTTCCGGTGTGATGGTGTATCCAGGACTTGCTATGATGAGAGAATTGGATTCTGATGATGCCAAGTAACCTTGGTTTCTGTTGCTTATTTTCTTGTGCTTGCCTCTCTCCATCTGGTTATCTCTAGTGCTACATGGCCTTGCTGTCCCTGACTGGAGCCTGTCCCTCCTGTGATCCTAGTTGTGTCAGAACTCCCCAGAGTCCAGCTGTCTCTGTTATCCTGTGATTCTGGGATGCTGTGATCCTGAGATCCTGGGTGTGTCAGAGCTCCTGGGAGTCAAGCTGCCTCTGGGATCCTGAAATCCTGGTGTGATCAAGCTCCTGAGATCCTGTGATCCTGTGATCCTGGTCGTGTTAGAGCACCTAGGATTCGAGCTTCTTCTGGGTGTTGTGGGACTGGGTGCGGAGCTAGTGCCCAAGGTCTGCTCAGATTCCCAGCTCAGACCAGATGCGGGGTAAAGGAATGTTAACTTTCAAACTGATAATGTTTGTTCAGACAACAAGGAGAGACCACACATCTGAAAAGGGGCATCTTTGACCTGGGAATGATTAACTCATCCTGTTATCATGACCAGCTTTTCCTGTTGTGGCAAGCTGGTCACATCTGTTATGTCTATTTTTGACTGCTGGGAACGCTTGGTGATCTCTTTCCCAAAGTTAAGGGTGGGGGAATCTTCTGAGGACAGCAGACAAAAGCTTCTGCTTTCTCCAAGGACAGCGGGTTAAAATAGAGTTTTGAGGACAAGATGGAATCTGTCCTGCAGCTTTTTGTCTCTTCATTATCATCAGGGCATCGTGCAGGCAGACATGGTGCTAAAGCAGGAGCTGACAGTTCTACATCTTGATCCAAAGGCAGCAGAAGGAGACTGTGACACTGAGTGTAGCTTATATGAGACCTCAAATTCCCGCTCCACAGCCACATACTTCTTCCAATAAGGCCACATCTCCTAATAGTGCTACTCCCTAGGGGCCAAGCATTCAAACACTTGAGTCTATGGGAGGGGCATACCTACTCACACCACCATTCTTCTTCTTCTTTGTGCGTGCGCACATGCACACACACACACATACACGGAGACTAGAAGAGGGCATCAATTGGGTGGGTGGGTGCTGGTAGCCAAACTCTAATCCTCTGCAAGACCACCAAGCCCTCTTAACTACTCAGCCAGCTCTCCCTTTTTAATATTTTATTTCTACCTTAATTATTTAGTTTGTGTGTGAGTGTATGAGTGTGCGCATGCCAACGTGTGTGTGCACTTGTTCTCTCCTACCATGTGGATCCTGGGGCTTGAAGTCAGGTAGTCAGGCTTAGCAGCAAGCCCCCTTCCCCCCCC
>JADRCD010140354.1:10649-20638 GCA_019843815.1 Montemys delectorum | reverse complement strand
TTTTTTTTTGGGGGGAAGGGGAACCTGGGAAAGAAGATATTGTAAATAAAGAAAACATCTAATAAAAAGAAAAAGAAAAAAGTTTAATTTACAAATTCAAATAAAAATGGGGTACAGAGCCAAACAAAGAATTCTCAACTGAGGAATACTGAATGGCTGAGAAGCACCTAAAGAAATGTTCAACATCCTTAGTCATCAGGGAAATGCAAATCCAAACAACCCTGAGATTCCACCTCACACCAGTCAGAATTGCTAGGATAAAAAACTCAGGTGACAGCAGATGCTGGCAAGGTTGTGGAGAAAGAGGAACACTCCTTCATTGCTGGTGGGATGGCAAGCTGGTATAACCACTCTGGAAATCAGTGTGGCAGTTACTCTGGAAATTGGACATAGTACTACCAGAGGTCCCAGCTATACCACCCTTGGGCATATGCCCAGAAGATGCTCCAACATGTAATAAGGACATATGCTCCACCATGTTCATAGCAGCTTTATTTATAATAGCAAGAACCTGGAAACAACCCAGATGTCCCTCAACAGAGGAATGGATACAGAAATTGTGGTACATCTACACAATGGAGTACTACTCAGCTATTAAAAGCAATGAATTTATGAAATTCTTAGAGAAATGGATGGATCTGGAGAATATCATCCTGAGTGAGGTAACCCAGTCACAAAGAACACACATGGTATGCACTCTCTGATAAGTGGTTATTAGCCCAGAAGATCAGAATACATAAAGTACAATCCACAAACCACAAGAAACTCAAGAGGAAGGAAAACCAAACTTTGGATACATCATTCCTTCTTAAAAGGAGGAACAAAATACCCATGAAATGAGTTGCAGAGACAAACTATGGAAAAGAGACTGAAGGAAGGACAATCCAGAGACTGCTCTACCTGGGAATCCTTCCCACATTCAATCATCAAATCCAGACACTATTGTGGATGCCAGCAAGTGCTTGCTGACAGGAGCCTGATATAGCTGTCTCCTGAGAGGCTCTGACAGAACCTTACTAATACAGAAGTAGAGGATCACAGCCATCCATTGGACTGAGTACAAGGTCCCTCATGAAGGAGCTAGGTAAAAGACTCAAGGAGCTGAAGGGTTTGCAGCCCCTAAGGACGAACAACAATATGAACTAATTAGTACCCTCAGAGCTTCCAGGGACTAAACCACCAACCAAAAAGTACACACAGTGGGACTCATGGCTCCAGCAGCATATGTATAGCAGAGGATGTTCTAGGTGGTCATCAATGGGAGGAGAGGCCCTTAGCCCTGTGAAGATTCTATGCCCCAGTGTAAGGGAATGCCAGGGCCAGGAAGCAGGAGAGGGTAGGGTGGCAAGCAGGGGGATGGGGGAGGCAACAGGGGTTTTTTTGTTTTTGTTTTACTTTTATTTTATTTTATTTTTTATCTTTTTTTTCCAGAGGGGAAACTGGGAAAGGAGATATCATATGACATGTAAATAAAGAAAATATCTAAAAAAAAAAAAAAAAAGAAAAAGAAAAAAAACAGAAATATACTTTGGTCCTGAACATCAACTGTAGTTTGTCCTGAATACCAGCTATATTCCATGACTAGCTAATAAGGACTCTCTATTGGCTTCAACATTTGCCCAGTGATGGATACTTAATAACAATATGACTCCAAGGAAATTGAACTTTCCAGGCACACCAAGATGGAAGGTGCTGTGTGCATGAACTCAGAGGGATTGTGACATCCTGTGCAAGACCAACATAAGCTTAAGCCAGACTAAATCCCAGTATTGGGGAGCGGAAGTGGACATAAAGATATAAAACCCCATTCCTAGCAGAGGGCTATTAGCAACAGATTACTGTTGAGAAAGGGGAAATAAATTGCCTACAGTGGAGATGGAATGGCACCTTACATATCAGCAATACTCCACAACAGGCCTTATGTACAAGTAGTGTGTAGACAGCGAGGTGGGGATGATTTCAGAGTAGTTGGAGGAAATTCTATAAATATGATCAAAGTGTATTGAATGGACTTCTCAGTAAATAAATAAAACACTGCAATCTAAGTGTCATAAATGCATCTTTGTATGCTAACTTAAAATATATAAAATTACAATAAACTAGGTGATAGATAGATACATACATAGATACATAGATAGATGGATCGGTAAGTGGATATTTCAGAAGGACAGCATACTGAAGTTTTATTCAATTACATTTAAAACTCATTAAGTGTCTATGTCTCCTCTGTCTAGCTTATTGTTTTAAGAATAATAGAGAGGTAATTCTAAAAGTTATTTTAGTTATTCCAAGATATCAGACAGTCAATCACATCGATTTTTGTATATGAATATATTAAAATGTTATTTGAACATCTATTAGATCTCTCTAAATCCACATGTAAGACATAGCTGTACTTACAATATTTAAAATATTATATAAAATTCTATGTACATAGCAGTCTGTACTTGAATAAGTCATTGCTTTACAAAAGTAGTTTTGGTTTGTGTTTATAATCATCTAAATTATTTGAAAGATTATGTCATCCTCAAATTATATAAATAGTGTAAAAATTGAGTTTTTATTTCTTATCAAAGATTTGAAACATATACTTAAATTTTCTATGACCAGAAAAAATAAACTAAGGATTGAACTAAAAGGTTTTTTCTGTTGTTTGTTTTCCAAAGTATATTTCAAATATTTGCAAAACATGTTTTTAACTATGAGCCTTGAAATTTATGTGACCTGATAATAAATTATAGCTTAATGGTAAAAATATTAATTTTATGACTTTCGTACAATTGAGTCTATTTTGTGCTATTTAGTGCTATTTTGTATGTTTCTGTTTTTAAAAACAAGCAAGCCTCAAACAATAAATACTGTAGAACATTTCTTTGCAATTATTTGATTCCAACAGGTTCATGAGTAAACATTTAACATACCCATAATATAATTTAATGACAAAATAATAAACTTCATATTTATTTGAAGCTATCTAAATTATATTCAAGCACTTCAACCTTGCCATATGGTACTAAGCCTTAGCTATTTTTCATGATTTTTCAAAACCAGTACTATGTAAGAGACCTACTCATCCATTACCTTGAACACACACAAACACACACATACACACACACACACACACACACACACACACACACATGTGCATGTGCAAACACATACTCACACAGCTCCATAGCTTCTGTGGCAGAAAATGAGGACATGCTTCCCAGAAGACCTCCCTTCAATGATGCAAGCATGTTTTTAAATCAGCATATATCACTGCCCCACTAGAGTAAAGGTTTTACTAACACTGGTGCTTGTTAGACACACTTAATTATTCAACCCCAGCTGACCACAAACCAGAGAGCCTTAATTTAAAAAGTGATGTGAATAGCCATGATAGAATCCTTGGATGTCTTCCACACTCTGTTCTGATACATTATAAACCATGTCACCATGGGCCGCATTCCTCTCAGCCCCTGCTCTTAGCATTCCCAGCTTTAGTTGCAAATGCTTTCATAATCCTTCCAAACCAACACAGTGAGGTCTGTCTCAACAATACAGACTTCTATTCCAGTTTGCTTTATGTCACTGTGATAAACATTATGGCATAAAGAAAGCTGATGAAAGAAAGAGCTTATTCCATCTTACAGTTTATAGCTCATCATGAAGTGAAATCAGGGTAGGAACTCAATCATGGAAGGGACTGGAAGCAGAAATTATGAAGGAGTGCTTCTATCCTTGGCTAGCTTACCTTGTCTTGTTATACAATCAGGAACCGTCTCCTCTAGGATGGCACTGTTTATACTATGCTACACTTCCCCATCAATCATTAACAAAGATAATGCCCTACAGACATTCTGGCAGGCCATGGAAGCTATTGAGGTTCCCTTTTCTTGGTGCTTGTAAATTGTGTCATGTTGATAAAAACTAGTCAGAAGGGTCTATATAAGCCTTTGCTAGAACAAGTGCCCTAGATACACTTTCTGGTTCTAAAAACTGTCCCTTTAATAATGATATAGATATTAGATCAATAAAATCTTATTTAAACCTAAAGACATGATTCAGTTAGAACAGAATTTGAAGAGAACATGTTAGTATAACTTATTGATGTCATCAGTGTCTAGAGTCTAATTTTATACACTAAATTATGTAAATATATGCACTTGAAAGTCATATTCATGGGCTCAATTAGTTAAAATGTACACATGACAGACCTCATCCTTAGCACTGGGGACCTAACAGACTGGGCTTTTCTGTAAATCAATGTCTATACAAGCACTATATGCTCTATCTGCTTTACTATAGATAAAACACAAAGTGCTGCATGATTATGCAATTTCCACCATCTTCTCCTTCTTCATCTTTCTGTATGATTGCCACTCATTCTAGTGTTTCCTTGGATCTTTCAGAATTAATTTCTTCCAGTAAGTATCCTTTAGCCTGCGGCTTCCATTCACTGTTGATCAAAGACTCTGCCAGAAAAAAGAAATGTATTTGATGCATGCCCTCACTTCATTTGCATCTTTTACTAAATGCTGCTTGTTAAGAAAACAGATTCTTTTCATCTTATGCAAAGTAACTTCACATTTAACCTTCTCCAGAACACTTAATTTGGAAATTCTGGCCATTTTACATACAAAGGATGAGTAAAATTTAAAAATTTGTATAGATATGATTGAATAACATATCAATCCATATTTATAAAAATAAAACGATATTCAACCATATATGGCAGAGATTAGGGAGTTGTTGCTAGGATTTAGAAGAAAGAAAAAAGGAAAAATTTCAATTTGTGTAATACTGTTGTTCTGTAAGATAAGTCGTGTATACCATTTGTATAACATTGTTTTACAGTTAGGAATGAGTTACACATCTAAAACTATTTAAAAGGCATATCTTGAAAAAGGCATGAATTTGAGAAGAGATCAAGGAGAGATATACGGGAGGATTTTGAGAAAGAAACAAGAAGGGAAATTATGTAATTATATTATAAGCTCAAAAATAAAGTTAAAAAGGTATATTCCCAGCTCAAAGTTCCGACGAAGAAAAGGGAGGTTAGCAAGAGGAAAGTTTTGGAAGTTTTGGATATATGTATTGTCTGATTAAAAGATGATGTTTGCAGCCCCTTAGGACGAACAATTACTAACTAGTACCCTCAGAGCTCCCAGGCACCCAACCACCAATCAAGGACTATACAGGGTGGGACTGAATGTTCTGGCAGCATGTGTATAGTAGAGGATTGCAAATTCGATCATCAATAGGAGGAAAGGACCTCGGCCTTGTGAAGGTTTTGTGCCCCAGTGTAGGGGAATGCCAGGGCCAATAAGTGGGAGAGGGTTGGGTGGCAGGCATGCGGAAGGGGGAGGCAAAAGGGGTTTGTTCTTGTTGTTTTTGTTTGTTTGTTTTTTGGAGGGGAACCTGGGAAAGGGAAAATGTACATGTAAATAAAGAAAATATCTAATAAAAAATTTTAAAAAAAGTAAGATCAAAATAAAGACAACTGCAAGAAAAAAAAAGATGATGTCATAGTTACATGCATATTTCAAGCTCATTAAACTGTATACATTAATTATATATAGCACACACATACATTTCATTGTGCAGTTATGTGTGTAGGTGCAAACATATAACTATACACACATGCCAGAGAAAGAATTTTTAGCAATAATTTAATATCTTATTTCTAGGTATTTATTGCTGTAGAGGCAGTGAAACCTGAGGAATGGATTTAATAAATGAGGGTGTTCTAAAATCTCATGCAGTAGGCAACTTAATTCAGAACATCAGACAATTTATGTTTTGAGCATAAAGAGAAGTTATATGAGTAAAATGTACAACCACAAGAGCAAGCTGCATATAGTGGACAAGACACAAATATGAAAAGCATATTTTTCAATAGATGCATATAAACAAAACCAAATAGCTAATTGTAATGAGTAATCTTAATTAAATTCACTTCTAATTGCTACAGCTGAGAGGGACATGCAAACACATTCCCGAAACATTTTGGGGTTTTTAAGAAACCAAGTCACAGGAGTGTTATTCTGTTTCTTGGACTTTCATCACAAGCACTTAGAATCCTCACAGGACTCCAGTCCTGAACCAGGTCTTAAGACTAGGACAAGAACCTGGTAAATGTTTCTTTAATCCATACTGTTCTATGTCAAATGTTTAAAATTACTTTTATTTTGAAAGGACACAATTTTAATTTTAGGTAAAAAAAGATGAACATATTCACCCAGTGATATATTTATTAAATAACACAAATTATATAAACTTAGACAAGCTAATGTCAAGATCTCATGTTGTGGCAGCACTGAAAAAGTCGCAGCTAGAAGACAACAGTCTGTGGATGCAGGGAGATAGTTCTGTTTAACCTGACTCAGTAGCTGATATTGGTTCAAGCTTTGGTGGTCTGACCTGAAGAGTTTATTTTATACATTTGGCACAATTTGGTGAAAAATTTCCTGGTAGTAAATAATTCATTTTGTAAGCACAATGAATCTTAAGACGCTACTATAGAACTCAAAGCACATCCAACTTCTACCATAAAGATAGCATCTATAGATGGATTGAGAAAAACAACCTCAAATTAAGTGTCTAGGGAAAGATGCATTGTGGTGTTGGCCATTCAGATAGCACAGAGGTTCCCGGTCGGTCTATTAACCAGGATGGCTTCCAGGATTCTGGGTGGAAAACAGCTTATGTATTTCTCCCCTTAAAGAAACAATCCAGAGGTTCACAACCATTCATTGAACTGAGTACACTGTCCCCAATGAAGGAGTTAGAGTAAGATTCTATGGAGCTGAAGGGTTTGCAGCCCCTTAGAACGAACAACAATTACTAACTAGTACCCTCAGAGCTCCCAGGCACCCAACCACCAATCAAGGACTATACAGGGTGGGACTGAATGTTCTGGCAGCATGTGTATAGTAGAGGATTGCAAATTCGATCATCAATAGGAGGAAAGGACCTCGGCCTTGTGAAGGTTTTGTGCCCCAGTGTAGGGGAATGCCAGGGCCAATAAGTGGGAGAGGGTAGGGTGGCAGGCATGGGGAGGGGGGAGACAAAAGGGGTTTGTCCTTGTTTTTGTTTGTTTGTTTTTTGGAGGGGAACCTGGGAAAGGGAAAATTTACATGTAAATAAAGAAAATATCTAATAAAAAAGAAAAAAGAAAAAAAAAGAAACAATCCCATGTGTTTATGATTTCTGGTTCCTAGTGCTTATCTGTGAGCACAAGAACCTTCATGCCCACCACATTCTGTTATTTTATGTTTCTTTATACATTATTGTATAAGTTTACTATCCTTAGTTAGTGATAAGCACAAGATACTATTTAATGACCTTAAATTGCATTTATATGTACCCATGTGTCAGGGTAAACAAGACTGATGATACATTTATTTTTATGTATTTTGACAAAGGTAGTGATTTTAAAGATGCACTATAATATACCCCATGAGATGTTCACAGACTGCTCTCAGATGGTTGTAATTGATATCATCTATACTTTGGTTTTCTCCCATATTTTCTCTGAGGGATGGCTACATTTAAAGTGGCTTTATACTCTGGTTTCCAGAGCCAGTGGTATTCAAATCTAATTAATTTAAAAAGTACACAAAAGTTATGAGTCTTCACTGAAAAGCCAAGGAACCTAGTGAAGTAGATAAAGTGAACAGGCAGTCAGATTGGCCACTTGTTTTGCAGTATATTAAGTGGACCTGGAGCACTTGTAATATCTAATACTGTATCATGAGAAGAAAGAATGCTGGAACATACAAAATTCTTGATCATAAATTCACAATCTAAGCAAATTATTTACATGTAAAAATGATCAATAAAAGGTTATATAAAAGGAACATAAGTCATAGGTCTTAAATCCATTTTCATTTTATGCAAGACATTTGTCTTTTAACATTCTCATAAGTAGGAGCTCTGAAGAACATTGAAAGCATGGAATACGACTAGCCAAATGTTCACACAACACATTTTTTTTTGGAATTCTGATTAACAAAATGTGTGACACAGAGTTATTTTCAGAAGTTAGAGATGGTTACAGTAGTATGACCTCACATTTGTCATGCAGAGGACTTGAGTTCCAACAATGAGGCCAAGTGACTCCAACTGCCTATAACAACATTGTCATGGGATCTGATATCCTCTTCCTTAGGCACGTACATACATATGAAATACAACCCACACAATACACATACACATATAAACACACACACAAATGCATACATGCACATCCATATAAAGATACACACAGACATAAAAACACACTCACAGACAAACATAGACATACAAACACAATTCTACATACATTGGCATACAAACACAAACACATTCACACAGAAAAACACATACATCCAAATACACACACGCATTCACACACAGACAAACACACACATAAAAGAACACAGACTCACATACACATACAAAAATAAAGAATTTTTAAAGAAGATATGAATTTTGGAGGGAATAAAGAAGAAGGAAATATGGGAAAAGCTGGAGAAAGAAGACATGATAAGAAAGGGAAGAAAATTATGTCAATATATTTCACTTAAAAATTTAAAAATATGTATACAAATATTTGATTATGAAGTGCAAAGGAATCTAAAAAGATAGATCTCTTGAGGGCTGGAAATACTTTTCAGCAGTTACAAGCTCCAAATTCTTCTACAAAAGATCAGAGTATGATTCCCGGCACTCTTGTCCAAAGGCTCAAATGTCTGTAGCTTTACTCCAGAGGTTACAATCCTTTCTTCTGAACTCCTCACACACATCACTCATTCACAGAAACACACAGAGGCATGCATTATTTTTAATCTTAATAAGTTGTTTCTAAGAAATTATGATAAAAATGAAAATCTGTACATCCATATTATACTGGCAGATTTCCTGGCCTGCTGATGCATGGAACATTAAGAGGGGATATACTTTATGCTCGAGGCAAGGGGCTGAATGTTCTATTAATCTTGGAGGAAAGTACAGGGAGGAACAGGGAGGTCTCCAGATGGGAATAGATATCTAATGTACATCAGCCATCATCTCTGATGGCTTGTGACTTTGTTTTCCACAATATAATGCCGAAGAGAATTAAAATCAAGGTTGCCACAATATTCACTAGACAAACCTCCCGATTTCTAACCTTTTATTTCTGAGTCTTCTTTTGTCTTTCCTATAATCATCCTCACTCCACCCATCACAGAATCACTCTACCTTGGTTATCTACTGCGTGTTTTTATAGTTCATTCTTTGACAACTCCATACATATATTCAATGCATTCATGCTTCTCTCCCATTGTGCCCTCATATCTCTCACTCCTATCAACCTCCCCTGCTCCCTATCTCCACATTTGTGACTTTAGGTTTTCTTGTGAAAGTCAGTGGATGTAACTAGTGTCATTTGTATGATCTTTGGCCTGGGATCATCCACTGGAGTCTGGAGGTATCAAAATCGAGTTAATGTTTCAAAAACCACAAGTTAAAAACAATGCTTATGAATCAAAAATTTACTTATTAAGTTAGCTGACAGATCAAAGCATTACTGACTACTTGTAACCAGAATATGGGAAATGAATTCAGAAAGGGGATCATAAAACCACAGAAAGTCACAGATGAATTATGTCTTAATTTTTAGCATCTTAATGCATATTTGGGGCACTCACATTTGAAAGTTATAAAAAATATATAGCAAATATGTGCTTGCCGCTTTCTTCTTCTTCTTTTATAATCTAAAGAATATCTGATTTGTCCTACCCCTGTTTTCTGTGTAGATATCAATATCATTATCCCAGTCCCTTCTCCTCAGACAAGGGGAGGCCCATGTTGAGTACCACCTGACTCTGGGACATATACTCCCAGCAAAACTAAGCTCCTCTTATCCCACTGAAGCCCGATCAGGCAGCCCAAGTACAAGTAGTGGACCCAATGGCAGGCAACAGAGTCTGAGAAAACCCCTGCTCCAGTTGTTAGAGGGACCCATATGAAGACCAAACTGC
>JADRCD010140354.1:3149-8149 GCA_019843815.1 Montemys delectorum | reverse complement strand
TGTCAGAGCCTCTCAAGAGATAGCTATATTTAGGCTGGCTTGTCCTTCCTTCAGTCTCTGCTCCATAGTTAACCTCTGCAACTCCTTCCATGGGTATTTGGTTCCCCCTTTTAAGAAGGAATGAAATGTCCACCTTTTGGTCTTCCTTCTTAAGTTTCTTGTGGTTTGTGGGTTGTTCTTCTTGTATTCCAAACTTCTGGGCTAATAACCACTTATCAGAGAATGCATACCATGTGTGTTCTTTTGTGATTGGGTTATCTCACTCAGGATGATACTCTCCAGATCTATCCATTTTCCTAAGAATTTCATAATTTCATTGTTTTTAATAGCTGAGTAGTACTCCATTGTGTAGATGTACCACAGTTTCTCTATCCATTCCTCTGTTGAGGGACATCTAGGTTGTTTCCAGTTTCTGGCTATTATAAATAAGGCTGCTATGAACATGGTGGAGCATGTGTTCTTATTACATGTTGGAGCATCTTCTGGATATATGCCCAGGAGTGGTATAGCTGGCTCCTCTGGTAGAACTATGTCCAATTTCCAGAGGAATCGCCACACTGATTTCCAGAGTGCCTGTACCAGTTTGCAATCCCACCAGCAATGAAGAAGTGTTCCTCTTTCTCCACAACCTGAGTCTTTTATCCTAGCCAATCTGACTGGTGTGAGGTGGAATCTCAGAGTTGTTTTGATTTGCAGTTCCCTGATGACTAAGGATGTTGTTACATTGAAACTAATGGAAAATAAAGTGGAGAAGAACCTTGAGCAAATAGGCACAGGGCAAAATTTCCTGAAGAGAACACCAATAGCTTATGCTCTAAGATCAAGAATTGACAAATGGGACCTCATAAAGTTCCAAAGCTTCTGTAAGGCAAAAGACACTGTCAATAGGACACGACAACCAACAAATTGGGTAAAGATCTTTACTAACCCTATATCTAATAGAGGGCTAGTATCCAATGTATATAAAGAACTCAAGGAGTTAGACTCCAGAGAACCAAATAATCCTATTAAAAATGGGGTACAAAGCTAAACAAAGAATTCTCAACTGATGAACACCAAATGGCTAAGAAGCACCTAAGGAAATGTTCAACAAAGGTCAGATTCTTAAAGAATGAGTTACAACTTTTTGCAACATACTTGAAATTTTGCCACCGTGTAGCTTTATTTTGACTTTAGTAAAATATACAGTATATAATCAAAACAAAAAGTGTTTATTCTAGGTATTCAGATGTGAAAAATACGTCTCCTTGACTGAAATATAGTCTGTCTTTTCTAAATCTTTTTAAGTAATTTCTATCTTATCTTTTGATAATTTCCAAGAATCTCAAAAACAATGACTTGGCTTCCATTCTCCCCAACATTCAGAAAAAAAGACATATACCAACATAGTTCCTGGCAGTTTTATCCTATATCCCTAAGATAATAACTTCAAATTTACTGCCTTGGAGAATAAGTTCCAGGCAGCTAAATGTTTTCTTATGTTCCAGAAGGCACATGCAAAAGGGGTACCTACTTCCCTGTGTTTGTAAAATGGTAGGAGCTTGACTTCAGGAATGAACAATTCATAGTAATAAACGACCTAGACACACTAAACACCTTCTAATTCCACATTGTATAAATTCTTAGCCTCCTGACTCCATTCAAAGATCCTTCATCCTTCTATTTTCAAGTTCTCTGTTTAAGTTATATGGTTGCATCTGCACAGACTCAATAAAATTCAGGTTTAGAATGAGTTTTCTTCACAACTACTCTCTCCTATGGCTTTAGCATCATTTTGCTCAGCTTTGTTCAATGTCATTTTGCCTTTGATCAATATCACAGGTGGGAACTTAGTCCTTAATTTTCTCACATCTATGAGATACAAATATAATCCACAAACTGTTAATCAAGGAACATAAAGAGATTATACAATATGTCCAAGAGCACATAATTGTAGTGAAGTTGTGCTTGGTTGATACCAAGAACTATGGCCTTAGAGTATGTCCCTATAAATTATCTTCAGCTTTGTTCTTATATACAAAATCACAATAGAGATTGGATAGTTTCAACAGTCTTTCAACACAGTGTACACTAGAGTAATGCATACACTAGGTCCTAAGAATAAAGATTAAGAGAAATCATTTACAGTCTATTAGACACAAAAAATGGGTCAAGTTTTATTGAAAAGTCTTATCTTTTTCTCATTTTACATTGAAGTCCTAATCACAAAAAGCATTTGGATGTTGAGCAACTATATAATTTAAATAGCATAGCTAGTGTTCTCTTTTTTCTTCTTTTGATAAAACGCTCTGACTTTAAAAATATCACTCTGGTGTTATATTTATATACACACATGAAATTCATGTTCTCTTGCATATGGTATGAAAAACAAGGTAACAGAAAATTTTAGAAATCTTGAATAGATATCTTGAAGCAGAGTCAGTATGGTATAATCTAAAGCAATAATATCTCATTAAACAGTAAAACATCAGTGTCATTCCATGTGGAGATAGCAGTAGTAAAGGTCCTATATACATGATTCATAAATATCCTCTCTCACTATCAGTAGGTACCTCTATTAGCTTTAGACCATATATTATCAAAATTGTAACCTAACTGAATGTTCAAATAACTTTTAATCTGTTTTTATATGGTAGTAAAACTCTACTGCCTGGAAATAACAATGTAATAAGAACTTTTCTATAAATTTACAAACTGGGAAAATCCTAATAACTCATGAAAGTAATCAGATTTTATTTGAGTCTAAAGTGAGCTGAAATGGTAATCTAAATGAGCTACAATTTTCCCTATGTGTATATATTACTGCTGTAGTGAAAACCAATTAAACACACAACAGCATGCAAACTGCATTACTTATTGTACTCGAATTGGGGTTATCTCAAAATGAACAAAAATAATACATTCTAAAAGGACACTTTATCCCTCAAAAATATGCATAATAAAGACAAAGTTAGGATACTAAGGATTTATAGTATATTGACTGATTTCCACTCTAAGCTATATTTTTCTTTATGCCCCAAAGGTTTTCACACCCATTTGCAATGGACAAGAGTGAAATTTAAAAAAAAAAAAAAAGCAAGTGTATATTCCTCTCATCCCACTGAAACTGTATAAAGTGTTCTAAAATACACAGTGTTTAGAAAATCAAGTTTCTTCCTTTGTGATTGCATTTTGTATTAACTTTGGCATTAGAGAAATTAATATTCAAGTTGGAGGATAATTTTCCATATCTTTTAGAGAATCCATCATTAACTTGCTAGATTGTATTAATAAATGAAAAAATAATATTTTGTAGTTCTTTAAATCTTGCCATTCTGGTAGCCTGTAATGATTTATTTATGCTACGGTATTTGTCTCACCTTAATTTTCATGGTGTATTTTCTGGAAAACTTGTCATTTCTCATGTTAAATATTATACACATTAATACCCAAATATTTATGATATCCAAATATTTAATTTTTAAGATCAATCAACACATTGTTTGTTACATAATTAATCATCAAATATGTTTAACTGTACGGCATTGTGAAACATGTCCTGTGATATTCAGAACTAAAATGCACAGCTATTGCAGGTGAGTCTCAGAACTGAGAAGGTAATCATGGAGCAGAGATAGAGAAAGGAGATGTGAAGATGACAAGCTAGAATGCTAAGCTAAGGACAGCATACCTTCTCAGTAGAGCTGCCTTTTAGAGCAAGTACAATGATATGTTTCTGCAATAGTTTGCATATTTTAACTAAGGACTGCTTAAAGCTATTCAAACCATAATTAATTGAGACTAGCAGTATCTCTGTAGGAAACAAAAGACTGATATGTACAACTTAGAACAGTCACCCTCATTGTCAAATAACCATTGTTGTAGTGTCCTTTGGAGTAGTTTCCTTTGTTCACTGTTTGGTAATAAGTAATCCTTGAAATGAGATGCTGTATTATTTCAATATCATTAATAAAATGTAACAGAGGAGTTTAGGATAATCATTTGTGTATTCTTATATTTGTTTCTAAGTTTATAATTTTGCTCATTTCTGTTTTGCTGCCAAGAAACTTTCACTGTAATGCATATACACACAAATATATGTATATATTTGTGTATATATATATATGTGCGTATATATACATATATATACACTCAAAAGAAGTGTTTGAATGAAGATTAAATAGCCTTCGTGGATGACCTCCTATTAAGTACATGAAGCTAACAATTGTCTCTTTGTGTTTATCTATAATAATTATTCTTAATGTACCTATAATGTATCACTAGTACTTTCTTTTATATCATACCTAATATTCAGCTTTGAGGTGATTAGTGAGATGATTAATATGAGTCTCTTTCTCCTAACATTAATATTATGCAATGTTTGTTCTTTGGTTGATGGGTAATCACAGTACTAATTATACAATATCATAGAACTGAATGCAACAGGGGCAAAACAGAAGGAATGGGTCTTGGTTAGAGTGTAACTCAAATATAGATATATATACCCTTCAGAAACTACTGTGCTGGTAGGTATGGTGGCTTGTGCCTTTAATCCCAGAACTTGAATGCAGAGGCAGATTTATCTTTGTGAATGCAAGTTCAGCCTGGTCTTCAGAGCGAGTTCTGGGACAGCCAAAACTACAGAGAGACTTCTCTCTCTCTCTCTCTCTCTCTCTCTCTCTCTCTCTCTCTCTCTTCCTCTCTCGCAAACACACACACACACACACACACACACACACACACACACACACACATAAACTTAACAATGGAAAATGAAAGGAAGAGATAGGTTTGCAGAATGTAGTATGCACACTGCAGTAAGAAGACATACAGATTAAATATATGCTATGGAATTACCAACTACTCAAAAATTCAGCAACCAATCTACTACCTTGTATATATCTCCAAATGTTATGCATATCTAATTTTGCTCTTCTCGCCTTCTTTAGAATGTCCTCCTCGTCCTCCTTTTTCCTCTCTCTCTCTCTCTCTCTCTCTCTCTCTCTCTCTCTCTCTCTCTC
>JADRCD010140350.1:0-14278 GCA_019843815.1 Montemys delectorum | reverse complement strand
CATTACATTGGGAGTCTTCACTCTCTTCTATACCTATTATCCTTAGGTTTGGTCTTCTCATTGCATCCTGGGTTTCCTGGTTGTTTTTCGTTAGGAGCTTTTTGCTTTTTGCATTTTCTTTGACTGTTGTGTCAATGTTTTCTATGGTGTCTTCTGCCCCTGAGATTCTCTCTTCTATCTCTTGTATTCTGTTGGTGATGCTTGCATCTATGACTCCTGATTTCTTTCCTAGGTTTTGTATCTTCAGGGTTTTCTCTCTTTCTGATTTCTTTATTGTTTCTATTTCCATTTTTAGATTCTGGATGGTTTTGCTCATTTCCTTCATCTGTTTGATTGTGTTTTCCTGTAGTTCTTTAAGGGATTTTTGTGTTTCCTCTTTACGAGCTTCTAGCTCTTTACCTGTGTTCTCCTGTATTTCTTTGAGGGTGCTATTTATGTCTTTCTTAAGGTCCTGTATCATCGTCATGATAAGTGATTTTATATCTGAATCTTGTGTTTCTGGTGTGATGGTGTGTACAGGACTGGCTATGGTGGGAGAATTGGGTTCTGATGATGCCAAGTGACCTTGGTTTGTGTTGTTTATTTTCTTACGCTTGCCCCCAGACATCTGGTTATCTCTAGGGCTACCTGCCCTTGCTAATTCTGACTGGAGTCAGTCCTTCCAGTGATCCTGGTTGTATCAGAACTCCTCAGAGTCAGGCAGTCTCTGTGACCCTGTGATTTTGGGATCCTGTGACCTTGGGCTTGTTAGAGCACCTGGGAGTGCAGCAGCTTCCTCTGAGTGTTGTGGGACTGGCTGTAGAGCTTGTGCCCAAGGTCCACTCAGGATACCAGCCCAGAGAGACCGGAAGGAACCCGAGCCACTCTGCTGGCGGAGTTCCTCAGTTCTAGTAATTCTTAAGCCTTTATACAAGTGGGCCTTATACAACATTCCAGACAGGTGATAGACATGTCTCCCAAAAGCCTGACTCAAAGCCGTGACCCACAGATAATCTTCCACATTTTCTTTCCATTGATTTCAGCTTCATTTTAGCAACAAAGATGACTTGATTAGTTACTAAATAGCCATCGATGCTGTACTAAATATTTGTTTGCTAAAGGTAATATAGTTGCAACAGCAAGATGCCACTTACAACTACCCTCAAGTTGGTGCTGTAGAGATTCTTTAGTAGTTAAGCTCACTAGCTATTCTTGCAAGGGACCCATGTTCAGTTCCCAGCACCTGCGTGGCAGATCAGAACTGCCTATAATGTGGACACCAGGCATACTTGTGATATATATGTATAGTATAGGAAAACACTCATACACATAAAATAAAAACCATTTTAACAAATGCTCCTAAGCGAGGAAAGGACCTCGGCCTTGTGAAGGTTCTGTGCCCCAGTGTAGGGGAATGCCAGGGCCAATAAGTGGGAGAGGGTGGGGTGGCAGGCATGGGGAGGGGAGAGGCAAAAGGAGTTTGTTCTTGTTGTTTTTGTTTGTTTGTTTGTTTGTTTTTTGGAGGGGAACCTGGGAAAGGAAAAATTTACATGTAAATAAAGAAAATATCTAAAAAAAAAATAAAAAATAAAAAATAGAGAATTAGAGATCATCAAGTTAAATTAAATCAACCAGAGTAAAAAAGACAAAAAAAAAAAATGCTCCTAAGTGAAGTAGTTAGAACCACTAATTTGTATTCTGCTCATCTTTTAGTACTAATGAGGGTTTATTTTAAAAAATTGTAAAGATTAAGAAAAACTGAGCTCCTGACCCACCTCAACTTCAAAGGTTCAATATCAGAGAAACTTCTTGTATTGAAGTATTTTGACTTAGAAAAGCAACATGGCTCCCAAAGTTAGAAACACAGTCCTCTGTGGTAGCCCACTTAGTTCTTTAGATTGAGCCTGTATTTTCAGTGAAGAGACCGAATTCAAAAAGAAGTAGATTTCAGCCCCAGTCGAAGAATATCAACCCCCCGCCCCACTGCCCGTCCCAAGCACAGGAGTGGGGGCGGTGTGCCCCACACAGACCACCGCTGTGTCGAACCTGGCAGATGCAGAACGCCATGCTGTGCACTCAGATACCCGCTTCTGAGCAACAGTACTTAGTGTTCAATTTTTGATGCAGATTTTCATGTGTTCATGATCTAGGTAGGCATCCTACATGGGGCATTCTGGCACTAGTCAACACGTGTGGATCTGACATTTGACACTGGATTTCCAAAAGATTCATTTCTGCTCCCCATTGTAAAGGGGATTTCAGAAAAGTTTTGACATCAATTATGTCACAAATACAAACAAAGCCCCTTTAAGTCTGAGCCTCTGAGATCTCACTAGAAACCCATACAGAAGAATAAAGAGGGGAGCCTTTGAGAGGCCAGGGAAGAGGCTGGGGAAGGCTCCACAGCGACAGCTGCCTTAAAGGTCCTGGGCTTTTCTAGGAGTCCATCTTTCTTTACCTTGGTGAAGTGTTTACCTTTAGAAATGCACAATTTAGCTTTGTTAGAGATTGGTATCACATGTTTCTAAATGGGCCTTTTCTACAATATCCTTTAACCACAGGTTAAGACAACAATACACTTTAAATAAACATTCAACAAATGTATGTTCAAAGTACAGCTTGTTAATATGCTACTTTAATCATGGCTGCACTCTCCGCCGCCTTGCTCGAACTTCTGACAGTATGTTCCTCTCATTCCTCTTTCCCTTAGCTCCCCTGTGCTCTACCAAAAATAATACCCAACCTCTACAACATTAAAATCTGTATTTTTTTAAAAAATACAGATATTCTTAGTCTTAGTGTTTCTCAGTATTCACTGCTTTATATACGGAAAATATTAATGGGTATATTAAATATTCGCTGAAAACACTAAAATATAGTTTTCGTAGTTTCTCTCTACTTACTGACAAAATTGCCTGGAGGATAAAGGGAAAGGGATCTTCTGAAGGTAACTGCTTGATCTTAGTCCTCTTTCCTGCTACCTGCTCTGCCTTTTATTTTCTTTTTCCTCACTCAGAATCTACAACTTTAGAACCCCTGTCTGTGACATGGGATATGCAGTGGAGGCCATTTTAGAAGTCGCGTGCTGAGGGCAGGCACCAGACACATGCGTGGTTCTGAGAATCAAGCTCCGTGTCTATGCTACACGGTCTTGGTATTTAAAGTCACGCAGAAAGAATTCAAATCCTGGACAGCTCGCTTCCAAGAGGCCTCACACTGAAAAGATCTGAGTTTCATGTCTGGCATCTCTACAAGGGTTATCATAATGCTCCACTGCATTTGGGGGAAGATGAAACGTAATAGCGACTTATAGTTCCTTATTGGTGAGAAAATAGGCGAAATGAGAGACATGCTGCTGTTGTTGGTTTCAGGATAACTTCACAGGTCTCACTGAAAAAGAACACCACCTAAACAATAAAGAGAGCCACACAGTATATAAAAATCAGTTCCAGTGATTTCGGATGCTAATATGAAACAGACGATGATAAAGCTGTTGCTTTAAAATAAGCAGAAGAAACTCTCTGTGATGTGGGAATGCTGGAAAGGATAACCATGAAGAGAACAGGGCTTGGTGCCATTCCACTGTGGCCAACACTTAGCAGAAAGTAGCATTTCCTCAGGGCAGGGGTCCTGTGTTCCTACCTGCCATGTTGTAGCACCCTTCCGATAGACTCTTGGCCTCACTCCCTGCCTGGGTTTGTTCTCATGTCCTAGCCACACTGTAGATGGAGACTGTGGAGATAATTATGAGACATTCCAATTCCTCAGGCTGTGCTGAACCACAAAATATGACTTCATTAATAAGAATTAGGACAGACAGCATAATTGATGCCTCTAGAAATAGTTTTTCTTACTAGAAGAATAGACGAGCTCTCAACAATGAGAAATTCCTACAAGAAAACGTTATGTACACATGTGGTCACCTGATTTATGAGAGAGGTAACCCAGAACCGCAATGGGGAAAAGATGCCATTTTCAGTTAACGGTGTTCAGTTAACTTGATAACCACCTGGGGACAAAAAAACATCCTGACTTTCACCTCCCATAACATTGGTTCTCAATGAATTCACACTCACATATGAAAGATGCAATAATAAACCTTTTCACTAGTAGAATAAACAGACACATTTCTTCCTGATGTAGAATAACTATAGATTTCTTAAGTTGATGGCAAACACAACAATTAATAGAAAAATGTTATATTGATTTTTATTAAATTAACAATATCCATTGATTGAAAATGGCCCTAGGGGCTGAGGACATAGCTCAGTAGTAGAATATTTATATAGATTCTGACGGCCCTGAGTTCAAGCCCCAGCATCCCACCACCCAAATAAACAACAACAACAAAGAATACCTTAACAGAGCATAAAAGCAGATATATTTCTAATAAATGCAGGTAGCAAATATTCAAACTACATAAAGATTTCTAAATCTCTATATGCACATGTGTGACATTTAATATGTAATTCTAACGTATGTGTGGCAGTTAATATGTAATTCTAACATCAATAGGGTAATTTAGCGAGACAAAGACAAGGCTCATAATTCTTTATGAAAAGAATGTAAAGTATTGAATAGGTATATAAAAGGCCATTCAGTTGTTGAATGATTATTATAGTATAGATTCATAAAATTAGTATGATGGCAGTTATTTCTTAACCAGCTAATTCCCCAGAAACCACACAGAGAGACTAAGATTTATTTAAATTGCCTTGAGCTAAACACTGAGCAATTATTACTGCATTCTAAGCCTCCAAGTTAGTCTGGCTTCCTCCCAGACATATCTCCATACTACGTGCAGTTCTTTATCCTCTCTCGTTCCAGCTCTCTCCTCCCGATGTTTTCTCGACTTCTCTTCGTGGCTCCCCTCCTTCACTTCCTGTCACTTGCTCCTAGAATGGGAAGTCCCACCCACTTTCTCTAAAGCTCTGTATTGGCTTGTTGGCTTTTATCAAGGCGGAGAACGAATGAGGAGCAATGTTTATACAAACTTGAGGCAGGAGCTTCTAAGAATAAATATAACAAAGCCCTGTCCAGATTGAAACCAGATAGTTGGATAGAGAAATCAGCATTTGAAATAATACAAGGGTAAACTTTACACAGTGTACCAAAATATTTTGCCAACATTCAATTTAGCACTGGGGAACTATAAAATAAATTTAAAAAGATAATCTACTGTACCCTACAAGAACAAGAAAGATAAAGAGGAGAAAATATCAAGCATTTGAGATGGTCTAGAAATACTGAAGCTGAGTATATAAACTGTAGGTGCCACACTGGGAAACCACTCAGAAGTATCTGTTGAAATGAAAATGAATGTACTCTCTTATCTTACTTAGATACATACACAATAGAAGTGCAGTGGGGTATTTTTATCAAAAAATTTTCAGTAGGGTGTTCATAGTAGCAGTTTACAGTAGCTAAGACCCCTGGAACCAAGTATATGTCAACAGCAGGATAAACAAATGAGTCTTCTATAGAATTTTATAAAGCAGTAAGAGCATGTCTAAAGTTACACACAAAATTATGAGTGAATTTCACAAATATTGAACAAAACATACTAGACATGTGCTGTATGGCTCGCTTTAGATAAAGAACAAAGGCAGATAAATTCAACTGTCAGCGATAGGAGAATGGCTGCTGGTGTAGCTGTTGACGAGGGCAGATCACAGCAGAGTTCCTTGCCTTGCCACTGGCTCTTCTTTCGCTCAGGTCTAGTAAGTTCATGCCAATTGATTTAGCACATTTGATACATATGATGTATATGTACTCACATACACCTATTAGTATTTTCATATTCTAATAATATTACAGCTATAATTTAGAAAGCAAAGGTCTTTGAGAAATCTATTGCAAACCATGGCTGTCTGCAGTTCACGTAAGTCTTTCAATGGACCGGGTAGATTTATTCAGGATCCTATTTAAAGCTAATATTTCCTTTCTTCTTTTATTTTTCAGGGCCCCCCTGGTCCAAAAGGTGATAAGGTGAGAAAATGCATTGATGAAATCCATTCATTTACTGGGAAATCCGTATTGGCATGATCTGTGGTGTGTTTGGACCTTTTTAATAAGTATCATATTCTGACTGTAGTTAACGCTGTCATCTTATTTTGTTTTTCTGCAGGGAGAACAAGGTGATCAGGGGCCTCGGGTAAGCTACACATTTCTTGTCCTGGGTGGGAAAGGGATTTCCAGATCAAAATGTACTGAGTACCAGTACCATTTGTGCTGCATGATTTAGTAACAGCTGACAAAATTGACAAACCACCCATAAGCAAAAAACTAGCTTACTAACAGATTTGTCTACCTGTCAATTATCATACCTTGATGACGACAAATAGAATATTCTTCAATTGATGAACCTACTGAAGCCATACAGGAGCCGTATTCCCAGTGATCGTTGGGATTTTTAGATGTGCACACAGTTTTGCAACATAAAAGCCATGTGCTGTTCTCTGGAATTTGGCATTTCTTTCTGACGAAACTTCACGTGTTATTGCATAAATATGTTCTAGCATAGATAAAAATATTAATGCATCTTACATATTTATTCTTCCTCGGGTGTCTGAATAACACTTGTTTGGATTCCTTGTTTTTCCAGATTTGTGATGCAGATAAAAGGTGTAGCACTTTTAGCTCTGTGGGAGAAGGGCCGCTTCTCCTCTGCTCAGATGTGGCCCCTTTGACCATCATAACCAATGGCGAATGCTTTGTTGTTGCCTTGGTAGTGCCAAGTCCTCTGCTTCGCATCTGTGCCTCATTACTCAAATGTTCAGACATACTGTTCCAATGATGTAGTGGCTCTGTTCAGACATACCTCTCAATTTTCTCATGTCACTAGCGCACAAAAGCGAGTATTTGGTTGAAGAGAGAAATATTTATTTATTTATTTATTTATTTATTTATTTTTTGCAGTGGAAACACACATTTAAAATGTTCAGGTTGAAAGGAGAAACTGTGGAGGTCTGTCTGTAAAATATACTGCATTTGGTTGATTATTTAATTTATGAATGCTGTGGACAGATTTTTATTTCAAACTCTACGGTTGATGCAGATGGGAAAGGTTTGTGCTTTCGTCCGTCCGTTGTACCCCCACGCTCTTTAGAGCCAGCTAAAGGCTATATTCGGTTTTGCTTTCCTTCCTACTTCTCAGCTCCGTCCTGTTGAAATAATGGTGTCTCGGAGTAGGCAGGCTTCCTTTGACAGCCCTCCTAGTTGATGACTGCCTCCACGTTGAAAGCTCATCATTGGTGCAGGAGATTGAGCATCGCGATATCTGCTGTCATGGGTGGGAATGGAATGGAACGCGGAGCCTTTAATGACGAGCTGAGAACCCCTTGATCTGTGGGTGGTGGCGACATTTCACATGGCGTGTCTCCCTGCTTTGAGTATCACGTCTTTCTGCACCCAGTCTCACAATCCCTCAGTGTGGCCTCTCCAGGTAAGCGGGAGAGTCCCCAGCTCAGTTCTGAGGCGCGTTCTTTTGGCAGCGGAAGTGCAGGGGCGGTGCCCAGCCTAGCTTGTCATCAGCCAGCCCTCAGCGTTCTTTCCCAGAAAGGTGTGTTGGCTTTCATCGTTACTAAGAGTGATGATTGATTAGAAAGCTAGGCCAAATTTCCAAGGTGAAACCTGACACCATCTGAAATCCACGTGGTTTCACGTTGCATTATTACAAACTAAGACTTGGACCAGGAGCTGAGAAAGTTTGGCCAAAGTTCACGAACTACTTTGACAAACCCAGACAGCCTTTCATACAAATTTCAGCCAGTTTTCACACCGATCGGGGCCAAGTTTCACACAATTTGGGGGCCAGTTAGCATTTTTTGGGAGGAAAGTGGCAAGAGCTGGTCTTGTTTTCTCTTGGATATTTCTTTCTATTACATGAGTTTACGAGGGATTCCTTAGGCTGGGGTGGGGTGGGATGAGTGTTCAGGGGCCGCATGTGAGGTGCCCTGGAAGTCGCATGCAAAGACCATGGGACCCTGTGCTTGGCTCATCTCCTCTCAGAGACCTACCTTAAAAAATCAAACCCAGTCATTTATATGGAGAGATCTACGATTATGTAATCGTTCCTTCCTAGTCAGATAGTATTAGCTCATTAATCAAGAAGTTTATCATATAAACAGGAGCAAGGGAAGAGCCCATGCTTTCAGAGAAGAGTAAGTCAAAACTGGAGAAGTCTTCAATTGTAATGAAAATTAGCTGCCATGTCTTCTATGTAGGCATAGTATTCCAGCTAATATGTATTTATTTATGTATTTATTTTCCAGCCAATATTTATTAAAGACTTATTTATTTTTTATTCACTTAATTACTTACCTAGAATTACCTAAAATAAGCATTTTACACTATGTTGGCTCAAACTCATGGTGATTATTGTTTCATTTAAATAATATAGTTCTCTGTATTTGAATGCTTTGTCCACTTTATATTCTCACAGACTGAAACTCCTGTATTGCTCTGTTTGTTTTAAATTCCCCAGCACTTGTATCCCTTATTAGCTGGCTGTACATTACAGTATCAACAGTTTTTCCTAAGGGTCACCTCCTCCGCCACCCCGGCTTTGTTTCTCCAAATATGTGAGTCAAAGCAGGAAGAAATGACAGTATGGAAGCTAGAAAGCAAAGCCAGTTTTGAAGTCTTGAACATACATCAAGGCACACACACCAAGCATTGCCGTGTTCAACGCACTCTGCTTAATGTGATGGAGATTATAAATGGATCCACCCCTTTCTCCCTCCCTAGCTCCCCATGCCAAATTCAACCTACTGTTATCTCATGTGGTCTTCTAATTCATCTTGTTTCCACTCTTGACCTTGATCCACTTTCTGCCACACAACAAGGGATATCATTTTCCTTTGTAAATTAGAGTATGTTGCTCTTGGTCTAAGACTTTCAAGTAAAGTGCTCACTGTTGTGCTCAGCCCCTTTGGACCTTCATGGTTAGCCTTTGCCACTTCGCTTCTCCCAGTTCTTCTATGCCCACCACCTTCTAGCCACAGCTTTTCCAGTGTTCCCAGACTGCCATACCTTCTCTGTACACAACTCATTGGCATTTCTAATTGTCCCACTTTCTCTGAGTTTCCTGTCCATGGCTCTCCATTAAATGAGACCTCACCTCAGATATCACCACCAGAGAAAAGCTTCCCTCACTGCCCATTCAGAGCTTGAGATGATCCTGGGTTTTTTCATTTTACTTACTTGCTTGGTGTCTTTTACTCCATGGACTATGAGAAGCAGGACTTGATGCTCGTAGGAAAGTAAGGACGATAAATTTATGCTGGTTGTTGTACAAACTGTTCTACCACGGCCCTGCCACCCTCAAGAAGCATATACTCTCACTAAGAGTGCTGTGTTAGTGGGCAGCCATGGCTGTATAGCAAGTTCAAGACCAGCCTAGGACACATGAGAAACTTCCTCAAACAAACACTAGACACTTTGGTGAGATAATTTGAGCTCTGGCTCGGTAAGTGACTTCTCTTTTGAAAACACACTAAAAGCAAAATATTATACCTTGCAGGGTGTAAAATACTATAAGTTATATACAAGGAAAATAAAAGGATTTATTTCAAGAACAGCAACATTTCATTGGCTAAGAGCATGCTTAAAGATTGCAAAGTATCAGACTGATTTTTTTTTTAACTGAAGCTCCATTATGGGACATATGGAACGTCTAGCATGCTTGGCAACAGGAAGCCACTGAAGAGTTGTGAGTCCCGCAGTTGATGTGTGTCATCACTGGAGTGCTGAGTGCTAATCCCAAATGTCCCTCCTAAGCATCGCATGGGTAGGAGTGTCCTCCCATGGGATGAAACCAAAAGAAGCTGACAAGTGAGAGAGCAAACAGGCAGGAACATTCTGTCAGTCATCTAAGACAAGACCAAGAGAATCTCAGCGGCAAAGATGTCTGTTCTTGATGGAGAGGTCAGCATAGAAACACCACACACACACACACACACACACACACAAACACTCCACAATCATATAAGACAACATATACACACAACATATACATACACACACCATACACACATCACACACATGCAAACACGCCATAATCATTCAACATACTATACACACACCACAACCACACACAGATGCACACACCACACACACACACACCACATACACACACACACACACACACACCACATACACACACACACACACCACACATGCAAACATACCACAATCACACACCACACCACAACCACACGCATATACCACACACAATACACACAACACACACACAACACACACACACATACACACACACCACAATCACACACTACACCACAACCACACACATATACCACACACAACACACACAACACACACAACACATACCACACACACACCAGATACACTACACACACACACCACACCACACACACACACACACACACACACACACTACTACTACTACACACATTACTAAGTACATTAAATATAGGCTTTTATGTTCTAAAAGCAGTCTGGGGTTAAATTAAAGACAGGATTTAAAAAGTTCAACACAGGTATTGGAGCTGATTGAATATAGGAGCTGGGGGAAAAAAGCCCAAACTTTCTGACATGAGACTTATAGTTCATTTAAGTGCAGGTTAAACTTTACTTACATCCAATTTAATCTTGGTGAGAAAGGCCACTGGAATAATACAGCAAAGGGAACATGAGACCAGACTCCTGAAGTGTGGCCCCGGCTAGAGATGTCAGCCTGACCCCTGAGCCATCCAGGAAGTAAGATCTGGGGTCAGGATATTTGTAAAAAAAGTAAAGGGAAGCCATCTCTCAGGTGGAGCCTTCCTTTAGAAGGGATGGGATGAGAGTGAGTGCCAGATCTTTCAAAGGGAGAGCCAGGACAGTGCAGTGCATGGACACCCACCCAGGGTGGACTATATTAAAACAGAAAAGGAGGGAAGGCTAACGCTGTATCATTGATGAAAAGAAACCACGAGGACAGTGGCTGTCAAAAGCTTCCGGAGTTGCTGTTTTGAATTCATGGACATGAAGGGAATGCTTTGTGTTAAACAGTAGAAATGGAAGGCAGATTTCAAGATGTTACAGTAGAAATGGGAGGAAAATGGGCTGGTTTTGAATCCTGTTAATGGCATGTGATTTAAAGGTGGGCTGCTTGGCATTGGTTTTATCTCAGTATGCTTTGAGGCAAATCCAAGCTTACAGTTTGAGGTATAATCTAGCAGCCATCCATGTCAGCCGACTTTATTCTGTAAGCATAGAGCTCACACATAGCTCCTCACCTACGAGACGCCCTACCAGTTGCTGTCAGTCTTCAATTGTACCTTTGCAGTTAGGGCTCCAGGCTACTGGGACAAGTTGGAACTTTATCTCATTGTCAGTAGGCAGGTGTGGGCTTAATTTCTCTTCATTCTTTCAGCTTTGTAACACAAAATGGGGCACCCTTGGCTTGGTTGTCTTGGATGACCTGCTGTGAGGGAGCTGTGGGCAATGGAATGACTTACAAATTAAACTAGGAATAGATCTATAATGGAAGGCACAATATGATGATCATTCACTGCTCTACCTTAGCATTGCTAAGGTAAATTTTTAATTCATCTGGATTTAAAATTACTTAGGAGAGAAGGGGAAGGGGGACTTGTGTGAGGGGCACTGGCAGGAGGGAAGGGGCTGATATTGGGTTATAAAGTGAACAAATAAATCAGTTTTGAAAATAATAACTGGAGAACACAGTTGAGAAGCACACAGGGTTTCCTTGTAACAGTCTCTCCAGTTATCTACACATTTGAGTGGTTTTCTGAATAAAAGATAAAGAAAGAAGAAAGACATATTTTGCAAAAAAAATGACAAAGATGCATTTTATTAGTTACTTTTGCATCGCTATGACCCAAATACATGATGTGACCAACCTAAGAGAGTATACTAGGTACTTTTCTGTTACTTTAATAAAACAAGAAGACAGAGAAATTAATAAAATAAAATTACTTAGGAGACCTAGGAGTGGGTGCTTGATGAAAATGTTCCTGCAGAAGGGAGACTCACCCCAAATGTGGATGGCATTGTCCCATGGGCTGAGAGCCCAGACTGAATAGTGGCAGCACAGATAAACACCAGACAGTGGACACAGTGTGGCCAGACACCGCCCTTCCCAGCCATGATGAACTGGGCCCCCTCAGGTGAGATTCCTTTCTACTCTGAGTTAGGCGTTTGGTTCCAGCACTACACAAGGGAACTCATGTCCTACTTAAGTTGTACATATATCATCTCTAGGCTGTAACCAGTTCAGTCAGGTGGGTAATTCCAGATGAAATCCAGGAGGAGTGGATGATGTAGTTAATCCATGGCCCACTCCGGCTATGGCCAAGTTCGACAGATCAAATTTTAACTGTATCACCCTCTCACTCTGATTGTGATATGGATTTATAAGATAACATGAAGGAAATGTGATAAGCCCTTGTTGTGGCTGATTATTATCATTCCATGTGCTTTGTAAGGTACCCACTGTGAAGCGCCACAGCCCTGTTAACATTATCTATGTGGCCGGAGTAAGATTCAAAGAAGTCCTCTCCTCTAGTCTGTGTTGTGCTACGTGAGCGACACTTTCTTTGTCCCCATGCAGGCGTCATAAAATCAAATAGCAATCCTATGACTAGATATTTGTATTATTTTTATTCTATAAACAGAAAAAAAACACAACTTAGAAAACAAATATTTCTGCCCAGGGCAACAGTGGCAGAACCATGGTGTGAACTTCAGGAGCTCACAGGCTGTAATTTATACATTCTCTCGCTTACCCTGAGAAGCAGCTCTCCGAGTGAATAACAACATCATGAAGATGACCATTGGTTCCAAGTCTTTCCTAAAAATCTACCAAAAGACAATGCTTGCACCCAAACTCAAATGGACGTACCTGCTCTTTCTCTGTGCCCTCTGCACATGTACACACACACACACACACACACACACACACACACACACACACACTCACCCTGGGCTGTGAGAATCCTTTCAAAGTGTGAGGTACCATATGTCTGTGATTTAGATGCAAAAACAGAACAGGAGCACAAATAAATGGTTAATTTCCTTTCTCAATCATGATAAACAATATACGTGCACTGTCACCTCCCACCCCCACCCCCCGCCCCAAATGAATGGAAATGTGTCAGAGTTATATAGTGAGTTCCTAGGACCTTTTGTGTCATGTGTCTCTGAATATAATGTAAAGAAGCAGGGCAACATATCCTATATGTTGAAGACTATAAACCTCCCAAAAATATAGAGCTACATCATTTACACTTATCCTCCTGCTACCTTCTCCCCTCCTCTTGGTGCTGTGGATATAGCCAGGGCCTCACACAAGCTAGGCTAGTGCTCTGCCATGGGATTGCCTAGGTCACCTACGTCTCGTACCATTCTTATGTTTTACTTGGTTCTTCCATGTGCCGTGTGTGCACCAAGGCCCTGCTTCCGCTTTGCCCCAGTAGGACTTCGTCTCCTTTGGGATAAGCAGATGAGGGGAGACTGCACTCTCCTTTTCCTGAAGCTGTTTCATGTTCTATGAATGGATGTGTTGGTTCTGCTCTTATCCTGAGCCCCTCACCCCCTTATACTAAACATTGAGCGATGTTTCCTGACCAGTAAGGCTATTCCATTGTGACACAGAACGGCCTCAAGACTCTCTGGGCTTACCTCATCATTGCCTGTACCCACCACCACTGCCACTCTTTCCTCTCATTAGCAATGTGCGCTTTCTCCGCCCCCCCTCTTTTCCCAAGGTCAGGGGCTCTCATCATGAACTACAGCAACTGGAACTCTAACACCTGAGGCTTTTATGATCATCATGCACATTTCTTCCTCTTTATCAGTGACTTAAGTAAATATAGCCTTAAAACAACAACAACAACAGGTAAAGCCGGTTCAATATTGGAGCCTTTTACATCAAGACAGTATACTCGCCTGCAAGGAATAACAGCTTCATTAATCAAAGTTAGGCAATAAACTTAACAAATAGCATCCAGTTATCTCCTGGCCATATATTAATCTAGTCAGCTGGCTACCATTAGCTTGCCAAGTAACACAGAGCCCCAATAAATGAGAGATTTAGTGATTATTGGCCTCAACATGATCAGCCAGCAGCTGCTTTTAAATGAGTCTTAAGCTTTTCAAATTTCAATAAGCCACCCAGGAGCTCAGGTTAAGTATTTTCATAAAGTTCATCTGTCATCCTGGTATACTTAGAGTAAATTTTCATCACAGCTGGGCTGAGGCAAAACTGATAGCATCTTTAAAAAAAAAAAAAAAAAAAAAAAAAAAAAAAAAA